>JAQZBX010005599.1:40715-56096 GCA_029593785.1 Cabassous unicinctus
TGGGGGGGGGGTAAAATGGATAAAAGTAAATAAATAAATAAATAAATCCTTTAAAAAATATATAGGGGAGTAAGATATGGTCTATAGTTAGTAGTAATACTTTGACAATGCTCTTTCATAATTTGTTAACAAATATTTCACAACAATGCAAAGTATTTGTGGTGGGGTGATGTGTGGGAGCCCTGTATGATGTAATGCATGTTTGTTTTGTAAGTTCACAATGTTTACTGAACACTTATAGTTTATGTATGTTCATGTATAAATGATATACTTCAATAAATTGTTTAAATAAAGAAATAAGTAAATAAATAAATGTTACATAAAAAATACAAATGAGTTTTTATGGCTAAGAGATTTCAAAGTAAAGTCATTCTAAAGATTACGCTTATGCACATCTCAGCAGGATCTCAGAGACTGCAACAGTAAATAGTGTCTCAAACAGTGGAGATCCTGAGGGCTCTAGAGACATCTAGACATTATAGGCAGGGCAGCAATCTCAGGAATACAGCACCTTGTCAGTGGGCCTTATTTTAGAACATATGCTCCCCAATGTATCATAGTTAGACTCATTTATAATTTCCCTACACATGGCTGTTCTGCCCTTTTTATTTGACCCTATAATTAGCACTATATTCATTAAATATATGAACTCAGTTTAATTGGGAACTTTGGTAGAAGTTAAAGGACATGGAAAACTAAGAAAAGTTGGGCAGCAAATAGATAATATATTAGTAAGTAAGGGACCTATGTGTTTCTATGTAGTTGACTTGAAAGGATGGCCATAATATATTATCTGGTGATTCTTACTACATGATCCTACCTTTTTTTTATGATCCTATTTTGATAAGAAAAAAGTGAGCACCAGCACCACCACTCCCGCAGAAATCACATAAGTATATGCATTTTTAATGCTTTACGTAACCATTGAGAGAATTATGGAAGGATAAATACCAGGTGTTAACATTTGTTACTGGGGTAAAGAGCAGTAAGACAAAATTGTAATAACAACAACAGAATGTGAAATGAAAGGGAGAATGATGACAGGTAAAGAGCACATATGGTCTAATCCCATTCATGTAAATGTGTATCTACATCTATCTACATCTAGTGTCTTTATATGAGCCTAAGGAGATGCATGAAAGAATGGACATGGTTGGCAGTCTACCCAATAGCCCCCACCCATCTGCTTCTAGCTTGCTGGGAGAGCTCATTTCTCACTCTAGAGGCTGCATGCCAAATGTTTCCTTTTCCAGTCTCTCCTATAGGGAGAATGTGGAAATGTGACCCAATTCTGGCAAATAGAACCTGAACAATAACCTTGGAGGGCTTTGGGAAAGGTTTTCTTCCCTAGTAAAATGGAATACATGAGGAGAAACTCCCAGCCTTTGGGTTGTTGTGAGTGGCTTGTGATGCTTGGATCAGCAGCCTCCACCTTGACTCCATGAAGGTGACCCAGAGAAAGGCCCACATGCGAAAGGTGGCAGAGTCATCACGTACCTGATGGCCATGTAGAGCTGCTGAACTAACCAACCTTGAAGTCCTCCATTGTGGCATATATGACTTTGCATTTTTCCCCCCAACCCTTCCAGGGCTTTCCCCCTCCTGTCGCAGCAACATTCCACTCCTATCTAGTTAAAAGCAAGGCCCGGGATCAGCTGTGAACAGGTGACTGATCAGTAAATCTTGTTCTGAAGTCTTTAGAAGTCCTGCTGCCCCTCATGTGCCTGCCCATCTGCACGTGGGCATGCATTATAAAAGACCCCTCTCATTTTGCAGCGAGCGTGGAAGATCGAGCTTGAAAAATGCTGTCTCTCTAAATAAATGCTCATTACTCTCCAAGCCAGACTTGTCTGAGTCTTTCTTTGGTCTAACATATTCATTCTCAGTTTGGCAGGAAGCTGTCATTTTACACAGCTCCTTACCCTTACAGGACACCCATATCTGGATTTTCTATCTAGGGGAAGATTACTGTTCTTGTTGTCCCACTGTTGGTCCGGTATTCTGTGTCTTGCAGCTGAAAGCATCCTAATAGAGTGACCAACTTGTTCCAGGTGGTTATCTCACAGTGGGCGATGTTGGAGGCTGATAAAGTCAAAATCTTTCTCTCTCTCTCTTATCTATCTGTCCCTATATAAATTGTTTTAGATTAGTGGTTCTCAATCCTGGCTGAATATTAGAATCACCTGGGGAATTTTTGAAACCTACCAATGCCTGGGCCACATTCCAGAACAATGAAATTAATTAAATCTGGGGTGGGTCCAAGCATTGGTATTTTTAAATTGCTCGCCACAAGATTCTGATGTGCAGCTTTATTTGAAATCCCCTGCTCTCAATGGTGTTTTTCCTATGTATTGTAAAAATGTTAGTGAGTAGTGAGTGCGTTTGCCATCTGTTACTATGAAATAAACTACCTGTATTAGTTTTCCATTGCTGCATAACAAATTACCACAAACTTCGAGGCTTATAACAGCACTCATTTATTAGCTTACTGTTCTGTTGATCAGGAATCTGGGCAAGCTCAACTATATTCTCTGCTCAGGGTCTCACAAGGCTGAAATCAAGGTGTTGGTTGGACTAGACTCTTATCTGGTGACTTTGGGGAAGAATCAGCTTCTAACTCATTCTGGCTGTTGGTAGAATTCAGTTTTTTGTGGTTCTAGAACCGAGGTCCCAATTTCCCTGCTGGCTATCAGGTAGGGGTCACTCTCATTTCTAGGGTTTGCCTGTGTTCCTTGTTGCCTGGCTCCCTCCATTTTTAAGCCAGCAAGGGTATATCAAATTATTTTCATTCTTTAAATCTCTATAATTACCCCTTCTGGTACTGGCTAGAAAAGACAAAAACAACAACAAAAAAACTGCTTTCAAATGCTCACTTCTAATTTACATGTCAGGCCCAACATGATAATCTTTGGTATATTAAGTTCAATTCACTTGGGCTTTAATACCATCTGCAAAATCCCTTTAAAGCAATAAGTACTTTAGTATCTGATTGAATAACCAGGAGACTGGAGTCTTCGGCAGCCATCCTTAGGATTCTGTCTACTGTGATACTCCAAGATTTGATGGCTGACAACAATAATCTTTTATTTGCTCACAATTCTGGGCAGGGCTCTGCTGGGACACCTCATCTCTGCTCCACATGGTGTTGGCTGGGCCCACTCGTGTATTCAGCCATCAGTTGGTGGGTTGGCTGCAAGGTTAGCTGGTCCTTGATGGCTTCACTCACAAATTTTATACTCCAGCAGAGATGGCTGGGATGATCAGACTTCTATACTCACACAGTCTTTCTCTTTCCACATGATTGCTCATCTTCAAGGAGGATAGCCTGGGTTAGTTCCAAGGCACAGCTTCAAAAGGGTGAGAATAAAAGATCTAAGGCTTCCTTAAGCTGAGGCTTGGAAATCACACAAAAGCACTTCTACCATACCCTTTTGGTCAAAGCAAGTCACAAGGTCAGGCCAAGTTCAATAGACTCCACTTCTTGATGGAAGGAGCTTTAAAGAATGTGTGGCCATATAAGATAGTGAGTTATTAATATTTATGTTGATATGTTAACAAAGAGGTGTTTGGATGGTTTAAGAGGTATAAAAAGTGTAAGTAGATGGACCTCAGCTGTCCTCAGCTACAGCCCAATACATTTTTCAGTTAACTCTGGTAAAAATCCTATTGACCAACACAATACATTAAAAGGTACCAGCTACTCACATTAAAACAAACAAACAAACAAACAAACAAACAAAAAACAAAAACCAAAAAAAACCCTACCTCTACAAGTCTAGCCTTGAAGATCTTAAAAAAGCTACAAAATCATACAATCTGAGAATTTGAGGTCTATCATTTTAAAGGGCCCCTGAATCAATGAATTCTCTTTCCCAGAGGACTGTTAAAACGGAGAACAGGAACATTTCTCTTTCTTCATTTGAGGATAATTTCTTTTGCCAGTAAGAATATGAGAGTTCCTTGTGACTTTGTGCTTTACTGAAATGATAAATTATTAAACATACTTATCTTACACTAGTCTCATGAGAATACATTGTCTTTTGAAACCATACACCATCCTTAGAATATGTAAGGTGGGTAAAGTATATTTCTATTTAATAAACAATAGAGTAAAAGCAATCACACCTAAGTTTGAACTAAAAAGCCCTTTGTTCATTGAAGTTTCCATTGTCATCTTTTGAAAGCAACCAAAGCTTGCACATACAACTTGTTTTTCACCACTGTAACTGACCTTCTTCTATACAAGCATCAGAAGGATCTTCCTAAAACACAGCCTTGATCACTAAATCATACCCTGATTCCTTAAAATTTTAGTTCAGTATAGCAAAAAGAATAAACAATAAAGCCTTAGCCTTGTATACAAGGCCCTTCCCAACATGGCCTCAATGATGGGACCTCATTATCATTCATCATTTCCCTAAGTCATGCTTGGAAGACCAGGGTTGTTCACTTACAAATTTAGTCATTTATTCAAACAAATACACTTTTAGGGCCAATTATGGACTCTACCCATCAGGGATCTCCAGAGAAACAGAACCAACAGGATATATATATTTTTTAAATATGCATTTATAATATTTACATATATGTAAATATCAAGAGATATATTATCAGAATTGGATCGTGTGACCATAGATATTGGCAAGTCCGATCTGTACCGCAGGCCTCAAATTGGAAACTCAGTGAAGGTGATGTTGGAGTCCCCAGGAGAAGCTGGCTGGCTGAAGTAGTGATAGAATTTTTTCTTTCTGACTGCTGAAGTCCTTAGTTCTAACTCTACTGCTTCCAACAGATTGGGTGAGGAGGCTCCCCTCATTGCTGAGGGCAATTTCCTTTCTTTATTGTAGATGCAATCAGCCATAGATGCAAGCAACTGACTAACAATCTACAAAATACCCTCACAGTAATAATCAGGCCAGTGCTTGCTTCGCCAAAGAACTGGACACCATAACCTAGCCAAGTTGACACATGAAATTAACAGTCTCATGGACCATATATAGTCTTCTGGTTGCTGGAGATTCCCAATTGAACAAAGTATCATTTCTCCCTTCAGTGTAGTCATAGTTTACTGGGAGAGGTATCAAAATACACACAGTATGATAAATACGAAAGTTCTCCAATCAAGATGCTCTTTTGCAAGCATATATTCATTTACCATACATATATTGAGCACCTCTATTGGCTGAGCAGTATGTAAGGACCTAGAGAAATCAGCAGGGATGAGTTGAGCATAAATTTTCCACTGTAATTGGGCTTAAATAGTGAATGAAGAAACAAATAACAAAAACACAGCAAGAGCCAGGACAGCTTACCTGTCTCTCCTGTAGTAGCACTGTCCTGCGCAGAAGAAGAGCCTCTAGTCTGCGTAATTGTACAACAATTATACAGGCTGCCCTGTAGCCAAAGATAAAGTACCTGACTCAAGGACAAGCCAGGTTGTGAGTATTGGTTCAGTTGTGATATAAATCAGTTGTTCATGAAAGTGGTAGTGGCAGACTTGGCCTTTGGTCTTTGTTTGCAGGACAGAGGACAAGCTCTCATTCTCTAAAAGCTGTCTCCCTTCCGCTTTTCTATGTTTTCGGCTCCTGGTTCTTGGAAATTGTGGAGAGAGGCAGGAGATACGGTTAAAGGGAAAAAGCAAATAGCTTTTGCTCTGGGGTCATTTTGTTTCTTATTCCCTTCATTGATCAAGGCATCCCTGGGGACTGTGGTAGAGCTTAGGAAATCGAGGATTAGCCTCCTTTTCTGGCATTCCAAAGAGACCCACACTATCCCCATTTGTCCTTACATCCAAATTCTCCTCTCAGAAGAGAGGACACCAGGAAAAGGAAAAGTGAAAGTCAAGAAAGTCAAAAGAGGGGGAGAAAAAGTATAGATTGAGAGAAGAAAAAAGAATAGCAAGAGGGTGAAGATTGGACAGATTTATAGAGATGACAAAATCTGAATTCCCTTTATGTGCCACAGGCTCCAGTCAAACCAAACTTCCTGTTTTCTGTACTTGCAGTGTTTTCCCATCACCACACATTTGCTTGTTCCACTCCCTCTGCTTGCAATGACCTTCTGCTCAACCCCACTTTGTGTCTGAATCCTGTCTCTCCTTTAAGGTCCAGGCCACCTCCTCTGATCTACTGAGTAGAAATAATCTGGCCACTCAGAACTCTTTAGTCTTTATCTGAGCACCTTATTTTCTACATTGCAATTGAACTATGTGTGTTTATGCCACTTCCCAATTCTTGACTATAAACCTTTTGGTGGCAGACTCCATATCTAGGACATCTTTGTAATCCCCATAGCGCCTAACCTAATTCTGCACATAACAGACCCTCAAAAGCCTCTGTCCGGCTGCCCAACCCATACAACTCTCTTAGTCTCCAAACACCACTGACCACACTCCCCTTTCTCCTTCAGGCGTACAGTTGGTCACAGCTGTTTGCCTCTACCGCACTCTCCTTTCTGGCTTCCCTGCCCACAGTTTTGTAAATTCTGTATTAAACTCTATTCAGTTATCCTAATTTGAGTATGTTGTCAGTTTACTGTTGGGACCCTGATTGATACACTACCTTCTCAATGACAACAAGGAAAACTACTATTTTTTGAATCACTCTATATGTATTTTTCCCTCTCCTTTGTCCTCACAATAAACTGAGAGCTATGTACTTTTAACCTAAATTTTCTCTGGAGAGATTCAATGAGGTTAAGCAATTTATTTAAAATTGAACAGCTTGTTAAAAATGTTACCTTCTCGCAGAGGCCTATCCTTCTTAAAATAAGCTGTTCTTCCTGGCCCCCAACAGGTACTTTTTATCCCCTTCATAATACTTATCACCATCTCATACTCTCTTCTTTGTTGGTGTATTAGTCTGCCAAAGGGGTGCAGATGCAAAGTACCAGAAAGCTTTTGGCTTTTATAATGGGGATTTGTTGGGGGATAAAAGCTTACAGTTCCAAGGCCAAACCAAGGCATCAGCAGAGTCGCTTTCTCACCAAAGCCAGCTACTGTTGATCCCGGTGTTGCAACATGGTGACGCAAGATGGCTGCTCATCTCTGTGAGGTTTCAGCCTTTCCCTCTGGGCTTCCTCTCTCAGGCTCAGCTGCTCTGCTGTCATCCCAATTTCAGCTGCAAACTGGCACAGGGCTTGTCTCTTAGGGCTTCCTCTCTCTCCTGGCATACGGCTTGTTACTTTCCTGGCCTTCTATATCAGTCTCGTCCTGTCTGTGTGCTTCCTGATTTCAGGTGTAAGCTATCAAGCAAAATGGCTCCTCTCTCCCTGAGGCCTCAGCTTTTTGAGCCTTCTCCTGTCACATGACAGGATCAAAAATGATCCTGTATGTCTGTCTTTGTGTTTATCCGTTTACATCAGACCCAACAAGGGGGTGGAGACTCAGACTGAGTCATGCCCACTGATGCAGTTGAATCAAAAGCCCTTATCTCAAAAGCCTAAGGACATTTATATTACTAGAAGGAAAGGTAAAAAATGTAAGTTGGGACTGTATAACAGTGAAAACTCATGTGAAATAAGAATATGGGCAATATTGCATATTTAAGACTGTTTTTACAAATATACTAGAGAAAAGGAAACAGAATGGCACGTATGTACAGCAGGGGAAGCATAGAGAGATTGAGAGGCAATGAGTTTTGTTTGTTTGTTTGGTTTTTATTTTTTAGTATTATTATTATTACTGGAATAATGAAAATGATCTAAAAATGACTGGAGTGATGAATACACAACTATGTGATTATACCAAATACCATTGATTATACACTTTGGATGGATTTTTGCTTTATTAATATGTATCAATAAAATTGATTTGTTAAAAAAAATTTTTTTAAAGAAAAAAAAAATGTTAAAGCCCTAATCTTAACAGGTAATCTAATCAAATATACCTCAGCTGAATTTAATGTGATCAAAGGGTATGACACTCAGAGGAATAGATTAGTTTACAAACATAATCTTTCTCTTTTGGGGATTCATAAAATAATCTCAAACTGCCATAGTTGGTGAATTATCTGTCTTCTCCAGCCAAGTCTCTGCAGAATCAGGACTTGGTCTCATTCACATATTTATCTTCTGGAACATAGTTGACTTGACAGTCAGTAAATATGTGTTGAATGAAAGAAAGAAAAAGAAGGGAGGAAGGGAGGAAGGGAGGAAGGGAGGAAGGAAGGAAGGGAGGGAAAGAAAGAGAGAGAGAGAACGAAAGAAAGCAAGCAAGCAAAAAAGAAAGAAAGCAAGAAAGCAAGCAAGAAAGAAAGAAAGATGGCCCTTCTTCAGGCTCCTCCCCCTAAATTATGATGCCTCTCATAATAGTCTGCCTCTCATAATAGTCTGGGACTATTCTTCCCCAACAAGAACATCAAACTCAGAATTTAGACCATTAAACTTTTGCTGATATCAACTATTTGAACCAAATAGAGGAAGGGCCAAAAATTATTGAAATGTTTTAAGAAGACAGGAATGAACCAAGAAAAAAACAAAAGTACAAATGATTAGAAAGAAAGGTGGGGGAAGAGGGGGAGAAATAAGAGAGAGGGGGTGGGGCAGGGAGAGGGCACTCTAGCTAATAGAAAGGGACGAGCTGAAATTCTCCAGGCTAAGCTGTGTCAGAGCTGCTTGTGGACCCTTAATAAGGAGCAATGCACCTGCAGCACATGCAAAGCAAAGTCCATGAATCACTCTCTGGATTGCCATTTAAGACTGGGTTCCTCCAGTGCTCACAAACTACTGCAGACACTTCAAAGAGTGTAGACATTCTGCACCTGAACAAAAAAAGGAAGTAAAAATAGTCATACCCTTATAAAAGTTCAAAACTGAACACCCCACCATTTTGAAAAAGCAAATACTAAGCATGTAGTAGGTAGTGCATGTTCTTTAAATCTATTCCTTTTTGGAAAAAAATTTCTGCATACTCTTCTAAATTTATTCCTTGTAACTATAGTATACACCTACACAATTTCACATTTAAAAGATTTTTAAATTTTAAATTCATGTGATCCTTCTCTACATATATATAAGAAGTAATTTTCCACAAAAATCCATTTTGAACTTAAAATATTCTTGGCAATTTTAATTTTTGTTCCGTAAATCACTCCCCCTTCATGCAACCGGTTCCTACCTGCTGGACAACTATTTAATTTCTTGTTCTGGGCTTTTTCTGTTGAGGAAGGACAGGATTAATTTAAACTCTCATTTCTCCATTTTGTGTTCCCTGTTCTCCAATTTGAATTTCCCATGGATATCATTGTAAGGGCATTCTTGGGAGATTTCCAAAAAGTAGGTAGCTCTCTCCTAGGCAGAGAATATAGTCCAGTGTGCTTGCCACATTAAAGTAGTATTCAAAATGTGGTACAGGGCTTCCTCAAGAGGGTAAATAACCCACTCGTAACAAATTGTTTCCTTTCCATAGAAATGAAGTTATTGCCCCATTAGCAGTCTCCATAATTCTGAGACTATGGTAACTGGGTAGATACAAGGACCCATTGCTCTTGGAGGGTTAACATGTGTGGTATTGTGAGCCTGGATCTTGCCCACTCTTAGCAAATGTCCTAGGGCCTATGGGAGAAAGTGCCACTGTTTTGTTAGTCACTGGAGAAAAGCTACCCCTCCAAGCATCTACTAAACATTTGTGCTTGAGCCCTTAGGCTTCTTTTCCAGATTCACACGGCTTCTTCTAACTTCTTGCTTGACTGGGCTGCTACTGTAGCAACAACCTACCATTAATCGGACTGTTAGAAGTGCAGATACGTGCCAGCATCTGGCATCTCTGGTCTCCCCCGGAATATCCTTCCCTTGTCTTTAAGATAAGAGCTGCCCTTCTAGGTGGCAACTCCCAGAGCCCACAAACTCCTATAATTGCTTGCCTTGTTTATATTGTAGCTGTGGCCTTAATTCACAGTACTACCGTTTACAAACCCCCTGTTCCACCCTCAGGGCCTCTTGCTGCAGCGGAAAGATTTTAAGAGTTGTGGGGCAGAGCAGATTGTAGCATATATGACTTAGCATTTTCTCCCCCAACTCTTCCAATTCTTTCCTCCCCAAATAGCAGCAGCTTTAAAAAAAATAAAATAAAATAAAAAAGAGGGAATGCATGGGGGGTACTAACCCAAAGACATGCTGATCATCATTGCCCCATCGACTACTATAGCCAGACCTTGGATGCAGTAACTCAAGGTCTTCCTGCCTGCCTATGTGCAGTCATTGTCACTGTGACTTTGGCTTAGGCAGTTTCTAGATTTGGCTCTCTCAATTTTGTGCCTCATACCACGGAGATTATGTTAAAAATCCATAGTGATCGTGGCACCCACTTTACAGGGCAACCCTTAAACTTCTGCCAACTTCACCCATCCTGCAGTGCCTCCACTGTGGCTATCACCCCCAACGACCAGGGCTAATTGAATGCACCAGTGATCTAATCAAGATAAGGCTAGGGAAATTTACTGAACAATTCCCTCCCCCACCCCTCGTTAAATTTCTTCCCCTAGTCCTCATGAATTTACCGGGATACTCTTTCAACCTCACCAACTTTCCCCATTTGAGATAGTTACTGGCAGACCCATGGCCTTATTTCCCTAGTCACAAAGTCCCAAAATTACCTCCTCACCGGCTATATACTGCCAAAAACTCTCACAAACTCTTTCTGAGTTCCACAAAACTGTTTCTGACTATCTCTCTATACAGATCTCCTCAATTCTCTACCACCTGTGCAACCAGGAGATTAAATGTGTTAGAAATGGCATCCTCGGAAACACGGACTTGGGCCCCAGTGGAAAGGACCCTTTCAAGTCCTCCTCACCACTCCCACTGCCACAAAGCTCCAAGGAATGGACTCCTGGATTCACCTATCACACCTAAAACCAGCCCCATTCCCCCACACCTTTCCTTTGTTTCAAACAGTCATACAAGCTGCTCCTCCAGCTCCTCCACCCCCTTGAGGAGAAACCATTTTTTTTTTTTTTGGTGCTGCTTCTGCATTAATGCAACATTAACTCAATAAACATGCACTGCACCCACTTTTGAAAGTCTGTTTATTTTATTTTCAGCATAACGCTCCTTAAAAACTGCTTCTGAGTGAACACAAAAAAGAATCTTACAGCCCCTGGCATTGGTATGAGCCAGAATGGGTGTCAAGAGGAAAACATCATGTTTTAAAATGACAAGCAGAGCAGAGATGGCAACACGGGACAGGGTGATAGACGCCCTTTCTGGCTCTCCATAACTAGAGCAATGAGGCCAATCGCTGCTAAGGGTTAAAAACGAAAACCACACCTGTGTAAGTAGTTAACAAAGTGACTAGCAAACCTAGATAATTGCTAGAAGTGCTGTTTTTATTCTTCCCAGATAATTTCTGTTTCTAAAATCCTTTTAAATTCCATAGAGACATTGTTTCACCGAAAATCCTTGAAATCGGTGCGATGCCACCTCACCATATCATCATTTTTGGAGGTGAAGAAAATCCATACAGCTTATGTCCAAAGAAGAATTGTGGAGTTTATGCATCACCGTGACTATGCAGAAACAACCTGAGAGGACCACAGCTCTCCAAGGCTGACTGGGATTTTCAGGGGCAGTCTTCTTAGCGGCTCTGTTTCAGCAGCGCTGTGGCCACTCCCAGGCCTCCAGGGTGGTTTTAAATGGGGCAGTGTCACTGAATCTGCATAAAAATTGTGAATTGTCAAAGTGATTTACCATTCCCTGAATCAGTCTCACTTTTGTGTTTGGGCAAATAAAACTTTAAATTTCTTCTTTAAAAAAAAAAAAAAAAGCAGAATGGTGTTTGGGCTGTCCTTTTACACATTCTTTCAAAACAATTCTACTTTGACTTTGAGATGCATAATTTTTATGACCCAGTTGCTGATCCAAACTGGGGCGCAGGAGACTTGAATCTAGTCTGGTCTTTGCCGTGTGCATCCAAAGCCTCAATTTCCAGAGTAATAGGAATTTGCTTCTGCCAGCTCTAACATTCATTTCAAGTGCAGGCTTTTGTGATAGCTTATGCAGGTGGGTGCCAGATTCTGGAATCAGTCTGCCTGCAGTTATATCACGGTCCCTGCCACTTACTAGCTTTTAAGCTGTGTGAATTTGACCTCCTCCAAAAAATAAACAGTCCTCAGTTTCCTCATCTGTTAAATGGGAACAATGATGATGATGATGATGATTTGGGGAATTAAAATGAGTTTCTGCTGTAACATGTTCAGGCAGTGTTGGCACTAGCAAGTACCCTATACATGTTGTTACTGATATGATGATGATGATGGTGGTGGTGGTGGCTTCATTAAGGAAAATGAAACAAAAACTTCTCATTGTGAGGGGGAAATGCAGGCCCAATGATGGTGTGAGCGTTGGTGTAGACACGGGCTGGAGTAATGTGGTCTCTAATGGAGGGGGTTAAGTTTTATGACATATGAGTGATGGAGGCATGAATGCCCTTGAATCTCTGCAGATGCTTTCACAATTGTGAACCTCTTCCCAGTAAAATCACTTCTTTCTGAGTAAACAAACCAGGCCCCATCCAGTGGAAGCACTCCAAGTTAAGCCTCTTTTTTTTTCCTGTGATAGGAGTCTGAAATAAGCATTTCAATTAGATTCATTAAGACAGTTATTACTTGGTAATTGAATAGCAACAGATTGCAAAGGAACACATTGAGGTCTAATAAGTATGTAGGAGAGAAATCTTCTCCTTTTGTAATTCCATCAGCTATAAACCAGAGTAATTAGATTCTTACTAACACATTCAAGTTGAAGGGAATGTTGAGGCATATAATTGGCACTTAGAAAGATACCTGCATTAAGTTAGGTGCTTCCCATTTACATACTTATTAAGTGTCAGTTTAAGCTGTTAAATAATTGAGACTAGTGGACAGTAATAGGTCAAGTGGTTAAGCAAGAATTAAATTCTTAAACCTATTAATAAATTAGGATCAGATATAATTGTAAAATGTAAAATGCAACTTTATTGTGTCCATAACTTTACATCAATTGCCCATAATATTTCAATGCCTTTCATGAAATACTCAAGGCTCTGAGTAGATTTTTCTAGCTATAATAGATTCATTCATACATTCATTCATTTGTAATCATCTTCTGAGCAACTGCTTTTTGCAAAAAATAAAAAAACATATTTGCCACCAATTTGATAATGAAATTATTGCAAGATAAATCCATTGTTGATGACACAAGCAAAGTGTGCTGGGAGAGCAAAAAAGGAAGAAAAAACAAATTATTTTCATATTCTTTCTTTTTGGTGAGACACAATGCTCTTTAGCTTTAGCATTTCAATTTCCTACCAATGATATAATTAGATATTTGCCCCTCCCTAAATCAAAGCACAAACTTCAGAGACAGGGAACAGGTGTGGCTCAAGCAGTTGAGCTCCCACCTCCCACATGGGACATCCCCAGTTTGGTTCTTGAAAAAAACAAAATCAAACAACAAACAAAACAAATGAAAAAACCAACTCAGAGAAGCCAATGTGGCCGTGGTTGAGTGCCCATTTCCCACAAACGAGGTGCCGGGTACCTCAAAAAAAAACAACAACAACAACAACAAAACTGCAGAGACAGATCCTTAACTCTGTATTGAGAGACTTACTCTCTATTTTTTTAAACAATTTATTGAAATATATCATCATACATGAACATACATAAGCTATAAGTGTTCAGTAAACATCGTGATCTTACAAAACAAACATGCATAACATCATACAGGGCTCCCACACATCACCCCCCCACAAACACCCTGCATTGTTGTGAAACATTTGTTAACAAATTTTGTTAATAAAATTTGTTAACAAATTTGTTAAGAGCATCATCAAAGTATTACTACTAACTATAGTCCATATCTTCCTCCCCTATACATTTTTTTAAGGATTTATTTATTTTTATCCATTTTTACTCTCCCCTGCCCCCGCATTTTTGCTGTTTCTGTGTCCATTCACTAGGCGACTCTGTGTCCGTTTCCTGCCCTCTCTTTTCATCCTTCTCCTCCTCTCTTCACTGGGATTCGATCCTCGGAACATCCGATGTGGGAGAGAGGCGTCCTACCATCTGCGCTAACTTTGTTCCTGGTTTCTCCTCTATTCTCAGATTCCATCCAGTATGAACTATTGCATTTAATTGTCATTCTCTCTTTAGATTCTTTTTTTTAAAAATGTAGAGACATTTATATAAAACAAAATCTTGCCACCTGAACACCTCCCAAGCATAGCATTCAGTGGGATTAATCACATTCACAATCTTGCAGTACCCCCACCACCATCCATTACTAGAACTTTTGCTTCACCCCAAACAGAAACTCTGCATTCATTTTGCATTAACTCCCCATTGCCAATTCTCCCCACCCCTGGTAATCTGTACTTTTTACTTTCTGTCTCTATGAGTTTGCATATTCTTTGATATTTTCTTTGTGGTTACCGTGGGACTTAAATTTAGCATCCTAAATCTGTAACAGTTTGGTTCATATCATTTGCTTTGATACCAACTTAACTTCAATAGCATACCTAAACTATGTTCCTGTTCCCATCCATCCCTGCACCTTTGTGTAGTTCTCACAAATTACATATTTTTACATTGAGTCCAAAACCATTGATTTAGCATTATATTTTATGCATTTGCCTTTTACATACTTGTAGGAAATAAAAAGTAGAGTTACAAATCAAAAGTATAATAGTACTGGTATTTTTATTTGCCCATGTCATTGTCTTTACAGTAGTTTTTTATTTGTTCATGTGGCTTCTTTCACTTGTCTGGAGACTTTCCTTTCAACCTGCAGAACTCCCTTTAGTCCCTTCATTTCTTGTAGGACCCATCTAGTGGTGATGAACTCCTTCAGTTTTTCTTAATTCCACCCTCATTTTTGAAAGACAGTTTTGTCAGGTATGGAATTCTTGGCACTTTTTTGCTTCTGGCACTTAAAATATATCATCCCACTGCCTTTTTGCTCCATGGTTTCCAATGAGAAATCAGTGCTTAAATCTTAATGAAGCTGTCGTGTGTATGACATGTTGCTTTTCTCTTGTGGCTTTCAGAATTCTCTGTCTTTGGCATTCAACAATTTCATTATAACCTGGGGTGGCTTGGGTCTATTAGGGTTTATCCTGTTTGGAATTCATTGAGCATTTTGGATGTGTATATTCATATCTTTTGTTAAATTTGGGAGATTTTCAGCCAATTTTCCTTCAAATATTTTCTCTTCGTCTTCTGGGACTCTCACAGTGTGTATATTGGTATGTTTGATGGTGTCCCACAGGTTCCTTAAGCTCTGTTCACTGTTCTTCATTCTTTCCTCTCTCTGCTTCTCAGATTGGATGATTTCTGTAGTCTTATCTTCAAGTTCACTGACTGTTTCTTCTGCCAGCCCCAATCTGCTGTTGAATCCCTCTAGGGA
>JAQZBX010005600.1:0-55881 GCA_029593785.1 Cabassous unicinctus
CCAAATGTATCTGTGCCTTGGAATTACCTGGATAGCTTCAAAAAATACTGATATCTGTGTCCCAGCCTGAGACAGTGATTTAATAGGTATGGAGTATGACCTAACCTTTGAAATTATTGCAAGATCTCTCTGGGAACCACTGAATTGACTTTGGCAAATTCAGCCTACCCAACTTCTACCATCCCTTCTGCAGACAGCCCTTCTATTACTCTTACTTAGTCCCCAGCACATTGCCCACCCCAGCCAGCTGCTCCAAAGCCTTCCAATTCGCCTTAAGCCTTATATTTTCTCTGCCCCAGGCTCCATTCCCTCAGCCAAGTGACGTCCTCACCAACTCAAGGTCAAGGCCAACCCTGTATCAAGTTCACCCATTTTATTTCCAGAGTATATCTTAAATCCATTCACTTCTCTCCAACTCTTCCAGAAGGATTTTACAATGGTGGTTAAAAAGAGGTTTTAAATCAGGCAGATCTGAATTTGAGTCCCTGTTCCGCTACTTATAAGATGTGTGACCTTGAGCAAACTGTCTAATCACTCTGAGCACTAATTTCCTTATTCATAAAGTGGGATAAAAATCATACTAACCTTATAGGAATTTCGATGAAGAATAAGTGAGAGTTGCTTGCTGTTTAAAGTGGTCCAGCACACTCACTAGCAGCATTGGCATCACCTGGGCACTCATTAGAAATGCAGAATCTCAGTCCCCACCCAGACCTATTGATCAGAATCTGTATTTTCACAAGTCTGAGGCAATAAGCCTTCTCAGCAAGCCCTGCAAGGAGACAGCAGATCCCAGTAGCTGCAGGCCTCAGGGCTTAGAATTGGGGGTACATTCAAGCTTTGCGCCTTACTCCCACTCAGCCTCTGTTATCTCTGCTATCACACTGTTACAGGATTAAGAAATCAATTCTCAGAGAAGGGAGAAGGTTTTTTCAAACTTAAATAAGAAGTAAGAGATGGGATTTAAATGCCAAAACACTGCTTTTCCCCCTGGTACTTGATAAGTCAACTTAGGAGCGCTCTTGAACTAACATAAGATGGATGTGAATAAGTAGTAGAGGACTCCAGGAAATTGAAAGGAACAGCCACAGCTTGTAAGTATGGCCATCAGTCTACCTAGTGAACACTTCCGCCTGCTTTTTACAAAAAATGATTAAGGTATGATTAAGTCGGAGTGCTAAATGCTGAGCCTAACTCACTAGTCAGTTACAAGCATCCCAACATGTTGTTTTGGTCTGAGTAAAAGTAAAATCCACTCCCCATTATCTAATGTATCTATTTCCCAATAGATTTTAACTTGCTGAACTCTGGGACAAATACTAAAAGGGAAGGACTTTCCTTGGGAACACTGTGCCAATTACATCAAGACATTCCAACCTATGGCCATGGACCCTCACACTTAAACCGGCTTCCTGTGCCCTCCGAAAGGTCATGCTGGAGATCATCTTAACTAAACATTTATTTTTAAGTTAGGCCAGGTCTATGGGAGAGAGAATGTTCCACCAGTAGCTAAAGCATTTCGTTCCTCTCCAAAAAACAAACCAAGACCAATTGCAGACATGAATTAAATGTAGGGCACTGAGTATTTACTTAAATCTTCAAGTTACTGAATATTTATGCAGACTCTCATTTCACTGTGAACAGAAGGCTTGCCTATGTGGAGACACTGCTTGGAGAAAGCTGGTGCAGGGCTGTGCCCAGGAGGTCAGTAAATACCCCAGGATCAGACAAAAGCACTTTAGAGGCAATTCAAGTCGAACATTACTTCAGCAAATAAGTATTTACTGAGTACCTGTTCTGTGCTCAGCACTATGCAGGTTTTATTCTTCATTACACAATATAACTTCTCTGTGAGCCAAAGACACATTTCTATTTTTTTCTAAAGGCAGAGTGGAGAGATAATGGTGGTTTGGACAAATTCTAGTTGCCTTATCCATCCTTGTTCTGCACTGATCCATGCTACTGAGGTCCAAGCTCTTCGGTGCTTTCCAGATGCTTTTTCTCTCTTGATGTAAGTCATTTTGAGTTGGCACCAGTTGGAAAATTCTTGCATGCTTCATTTGACTGACTGTCAGTCCAGTTCCAAAACCAGATGAAAGAGAGAGAGAGACAGACAGGAAGGAAGAAATGGGCAGGGATGAAAGGATGGAGGAACAGTGGGAGGGAGAGAGAATGGAAGGAGGAAGGACTTAGGTTAATTCTAGCCCCTGGGTTTCTAGTCTTAACAATGACTTTTTCAAAAGGAATTAGCAGTCTGTTCTCCAGATGCTCAATTTTGTATGGGAAGGAACCCCAGAGAAATGTTCAAGCATTTCATTAAAGCGCCATTACTAAGTATCTCACTGTGGTTAGATCATGCATTGCCCTCAATTATATGTGTATCCTTTTCTCCTTAACCAGAAGTCATCAGAAACTATTTAATGAATGAATAAAAGGATAAATAAATGTCCAAAGACAACCTGAGTGTTCAAGTGCCTGCCTACAGGAACTTGCCTACAGGATCCATGACACCTGCTGAAAGGAAACAAAGCACCAAGAAAAAACTCAAGGTCCCTCGGCAGACGGGCAATGCTCTCCCAAACAAGATGTTGTTGGCCAAGGAGTAATCTACAGATTTAGAATATTTAAAAGATGTGGTAGAAACATTAGAAGCTGCTGTAACAATAAAGTCTTTATGAAGACCTGGAACACAGAAATTTAGCCAACTTCTTTTATAGAAGGAATTCAGTCATGTTTAGCATACACTCAAAAAATCCATTGTCTTATTAGAAGAGATGAAAAATAATGCAGGAAAAAGAGGAAAGGAAAAAGGGCAATGGGCTGAAAGAAAGGGAGGAAGGGAAGGAGAGAAGGAAGAAGCAAAGGAGAGAGGGAGATAGAGAGGGAGGGGGGAGAGAGAGACAGACACAGAGACAGAGACAGAGACAGAGACAGAGAAGTTTCTCCCTTCAGAGGTAACCTGGGAGTTCAGAGTCATGAAAAAAGAGGATGTCTTCACTTGGAAGAAGGCATTATGCTCAAACTAATGCCACGTATAAGACATCAATTTTCTGCTAATGTCTCTAAGGAAAGATGAACAGCTTCCTACTATTTGAGGCAGCTCAGTGGTGGCAAGGATCCAGCAGTCCATTTTGCCAGGTTTATTTCAGAAATGGAAAAAGAATGAAGTAAAATGACAAAATTTATATTCTTCCTTTGTCTACAGCTGAAACATCAAGCTTCAGTGTGAGAGATTAATGTAATATCATTCCCTCAGTATTTTGCTTTCAAATATGTGTTTCTCTGCTCCAGGAAAATTGATATTTAGTAGAAAATGAAACTGTATACAATCCAACAAATGGACCTTTTTATATCTGTGTTTTGCCTTAAATTCTTCAGCACAGATGGTGTGTGTGAAAGTAAAACTTCAGGTAGGGTCTGCTGTTCTAAGCAGAAATCTAGCCACAGGCATGTTCAGTTAATTGGGAAGCCCATGTCCAGAGGAGGCTGTTTCATCTGCATCAGAGGTTTATGAAATTAGAATAAAGAATATTAAAAATGAGATCTTACCAATGAAATTAATTGCACTCTTGATATGTGGATGAGCTCGTTTTTAATATTCCTTAGCTAATTTCATAAGCCTCTGATGCAGATAAAGTAGCCTACTAAAATAAAATAGTTTCAAGACACTCCCCACCCTACAACAAGAATATAAAAAGGTTTATGGCCTTGTATCCTGGAATGGTTCTGTATCCAGCTAGAAGGTCAAAAGGCTACCCTGATGTCAACTCTCAAGGTAATGGAATCCTGCATCTGAGAAATTCATGTGTCTGCCTCAAGTAAACCTTCCATTGAACATGAGATTTAATCTTCTAAAGACAGAGAGCTAGGACCTCCTCAGGCTTAAAGAGCAGATTACGGTATGAACCAGCCTGGCCCTGCTTGGTAATAAACGTTATAAAATGTCTATGTGATTCTATTTGAGAATTTCTTTAATCATAAAATGATGGTGAGGTGGTAGAAAAGTAACTAACCTCATCCACCTCAGGCTTATTGGCAGCTCTTATCATCTACCAAAAATAACTTGAGTTGTGCATTCCCAAAGTGATCTGGTTCATTTTGCAATAGATTAGTAATTGAGTTTAATAATAGAGCTGCTACTTTCCAGTATGTCTTTCCAATGTTGAAAAGTACAGCTCAAAAGAGAGTCTCTTGGGCATCAGCCCCATCAAGCCTGGATATTGGGTGACAATTCTAGCCATTGATTACAAGGACTACCTCTGCTTGTGACTTTGGCCTCACCCTCATGATCACTGCCAAACAGGCGGCTTCACGACACAGTGGCCATTTGGTTCCCAGCTATGAATCCTGTTCCCAGCTTTTCAACATTTGATTTGGTTTCCTATTCTGCATTTTTATATGCTCAATGATCTACATATTAATAAATCCAAGATATTAATGAGGAATATTAATATACTGAGGAAGGTTAGTGTATATTCTAGCATGCAAAAAAGTGAGCATTGACTTCTAGGAATGTCAAAAATAGAATCAGAAATGTAACATTAAACCAGGTGCACATTAAAAAAATTATACACCATGATTAAGTGGGATTTTTCCCTGGTATGCAAGAATGGTTCAACATAAGAAAATCAATTAACATAATATACCACATTAATAGAACAAAGGAAAAAACCCACATGATAAAATCAGGAAGGGTGAGTCCTTCAACTTTGTTCTTTTTCAAGATGATTTTGGCTATTCAGGGACATTTACCTTTCCATATTACTTAGATGATTGGCTTTTCCATTTCTGCAAAGAAGCCTGTTGCAATTTTGATGGGAATTGATTCAGAAGAGGCATTTGACAAAATTCAGCACCCCTTCTGGATAAAAACACTCATAAAACTAGAAACAATATGATAAAAGGCATATATGAAAAATCTACAACTCACATCTTACTCAATGGCGAAAGACTGAAAGCTTTCCACTTAAAATCACGAATAAGAAAAGGAAGACCACTGTCACCACAGATATTCAACATTATACTGGAAGTTCTAGCCAGAACAATTCGACAAGAAAAAGAAATAAAAGAAATCCATACAGCAAAGGAAGAGGTAAAACTCTCCCTATTTGCAAGTAACATGATCTTATACACAGAGAATCCTGAAAAATCCACAACAAAGCTACTTGAGTTAATAAACACATTCAGCAAGGTGGCAGGGTACAAGATCAACAAGTAAAAATCAGTTATATTTTTATACACTAGTAATAAAAAATCCAAAAAAGAAATCAAGGGGAAAATCCTTTTACAATAGCCACTAAAGGAATCAAATATCTAGGGATAAGTTTAACCAAAAATATAAAGGACTTCTACATGAAAAACCACAAAACATTGCTGAAAGAAATCAGAGAAGTCCTAAGTAAATGGAAGGACATTCTTTTTCTATGTTCATGAACAGGAAGAATAAATATTGTTAAGGTGCCAATTCTACTCAAAGTAATTTACAGATTCAATGTAATTCCAATCAAAATTACAACAGATTTCCTCACAGAAATGGAAAAGGTAATCATCTAATTCATATGGAAGGGTCAATGGCCCTAAATAGCCAAAATTATCTTGAGAAAGAACAAAGTTGAAAGACTCACCCTTCCTGAATTTAAAACTTATTACAAAGCTACAGTTATCAAAACAGTGAAGAACTGATACAAGGACAAACATATAGAACAAATGCATCAAATTGAGAGTTCAGAAATAAACCCTCATACCTTTGGCAACTGATTTTTTTTTTCAGGTACCAGGTGCCGGGGATTGAACCTGGAACCTCATATGTGGGAAGCCAGCATTCAACCACTGAGCCACATCGGCAACCCAAGTTGGTTTTTTTCATTTGTTTTGCTTGTTGTTTGTTTTTGTTTTTTTTAGGAGGCACTGGAACTGAGCCTGGATCTCCTATGGGAAGCAGGCAATTAACAGCTTAAGCCACATCTGCTCCCCAGTTGATCTTTGACAAAGCTACTAAGTCCATTCAGTGGGGAAAGTATAGTCTCTTCAACCAATACTGCTGGGAGAACTGGCTAGCCATATGGAAAAAGGAAGGTAGACTCCTACCTCACACCATGTACAAAAATTAACTCAAAATGGATAAAAAAACTAAACATAATAACTAATACTATAAAAGCCCTAGAATAAAACAAAGGGAAACATCTCCAGGACTTTGTGTTATGCAGTGGATTCTTAGACTTTATACAAAAAGCACGAGCAACTAAAGAAAAATAAATAGGATTTACTCAAAATTTTAAAATTTTATACATCAAAAGACTATCAAGAGTGTAACAAGACAACCTACAGAATGGAAGAAAATATTTGGAAGCCATATATATCATAGGGGTTTAATATCCAGAATGCATAAAGAACTACAACTCAACAATAAAAACACAAACAATCCAATTAAAAATGAGAAAAAAATGCATCTCTGGCATACCTGGAACAGTTTGTGTCTGCTGCTAAGGATTCCACTACAGATGCAAGATAAAAAGGTCCTTGCGCTTTCTGTCTGTCTGGTTGCTTTAGCCAAGATTGAATGGGGGATTACAGGAAATTCTAAAAACATGGTGAAGGGGAAATAATCTTTGCTGCCACTCAGAAACAAACTTGTAAACAGAAAAAAAAAAAAAAAATTGAGAGAGAGAAAGATTTGAATAGACATTTCCCCAAAGGAGATATACAAATGGCTAATAACATATGAAATGTCATTATCCATCAGGGAAATGCAAATCAAAACCACAAAGATATACCGTCTCACACCCACTAGTAGAGCTACTGTTCTTTAAATAAAGGACAATATCAAGTGTTGCAGGGGATGTGGAGAAACAGAACACTCGTACATTGTTGGGGGGAATGTAAAATGGTGCAGCCTCTGTGGAAAGTTTGGCAATTCCTCACAAAGTTTAGTATTACCATATAACCTAGCAATCCTACTTCTGAAAATATACCCAAAAGAATTAAGAGTAGGGAGTCAAATAGATATTTCCACACTGACGTTCATAGTGGCATTATTAAAAATTGCCAAAAGGTGGAAGCAATCCAAGTGTCTACCAACAGATGAATGAATAAACAAAATGTCACATATATATATGCAATGTAATTATTGGGCCGTAAGAAGGAATGAAGTTTTGATGCACGCTACAACATGGATAAATCTTGAAGACATCATGTTATGTAAAATAAGCCAGACACAAAAGGACAAAACTATACAATCTCGCTTACATGAAATAAGCAGTTTATACAAATTCATAAAGTCAGAAAATAGAATACAGATTACCAGAGACAGGGTGGGGGAGGGATGTGGGAAGTTAATGATTAATTGGTATGGAATTTCTGTTTGGAGTGATGTAAAAGTTTTGGCAATGGATGATGGATACAGAGGCACAATTTTGGGAATGTAATTACATTTAGAATTGTATATTTGAAAATATAATAAATGACTGTTGTTTTAAGCCAAAGTTTGTGGTCATTTGTTATGCAACAATAGAAACTAATACAGTAGAAATGTGGCTCTGGGTTCATTTTAGAAGAGATCCTGCCCAGAGTACAGGGGGATCCCCAAAACAAAAGCCTCTGTAGGGCTGGCAATCTAAAAACAGAAGCTGATTGAGGATTGGGAGCAGTCAGCCAAAGGATAACATGCAGAACACATAAAAGGGGCTTGAGAAAGAGATACCTGATGATGGAAGTTCCAAAGAACTCACCCCAAAGAACTTACAGGTCAGGGGAGGAGTAAGGTTAACTGCTAAGCCCAATAGGCCAATAAGAATTTCCTATGCCCTAATCCAGTGGTGTACTGGTAAACTGGCTCTACAGAAATGGGGAGCGGACCCCTGATTTTTAGCATTTGCTAATTTCTGTAGTCTAGATACACCCAGCATAACTGATTTCAAGCTACCAACAACTAGCTCATGACGTTCCTGATATTTAACAACTGGCTCTCCAGAGCCAGTGCTCCAACACACAACTGCTACCTCTCCTTCCTCCAGTTCCTCCCTTCCACCCTGCAGGATACCAGCCAGCCTGGAGGAGATGATGAGTGGAGCGAGGGAGCAGAAGCCTAACCCTTCATCTATAGGTCTTCAATGAGGAAGGAGGATGAGGAGAAACTTAACCTTGAATGGAGATTGGATGAATACCTTGACCAAGACATTTATAGAGTTGAGATCAGTGTTTGTGACTTAAGAGGATCTAGAACCATCTATTACACAAGATGTTCCAACCCAACTCCTGAAGGGCACGGGTTGGGGCCACTGCAAGACCAAAGAACACGCCTGGCACAAGACTTATGAACAGAACGGAAGAGAGTAGAGTATCTCCAGTGGTGGCAGTCCAGAGAATGAAAGTAGCGCTCCACAAAGAAGTGGGAAAATGAGGGGTGATATAAGGGGTTTCACAACAAAGACATTCCACAGGATATAAGAACAGAGTCTCTGCTAGGGTCCCATGATGTGCACATATGGGGTCTGATGATGTTACCTCGGGAATGAAGTTTTATCGCTCTGAGGAGATTATGGTTATGATACCATCTATACATCCTTTGTCCTCTGGGGAAGGTTGTTAACCTTTAACTTATGTCTAGGTCACACAGGAGTCTACAAGCTGAGGGCTTAGTGGGAGCCCAGGCCCTGGGTCCCCACAAGAGTGAGAGAAAGGTCATGGGATCTGCCGAAATTTGTACATGCATATGGACACACATATACAGACATATAAATACAATGTGGTAAAATTTTTAATTTAATTTTCTCTGTAGGCTAACCAAGATGAATTAAAAAATTGCAGATCTATGTTTTCTTTTCTTTACTACTTTTTAATATTCCCCTCCTTTCTCAAAAATGCCTTTATAGGTAAGTTTCCTTACAAATTCCAAAGTTATAAACAGAAGAATGAATGATTAAATGAATGAATGGCGTTGCTTTCTAATGTATTTCTCTGTCTGAAAGTGCTGCCTCCGTCTGTCAGGAAGCCCCCCTGTGCTATTGCTGCCCCTCCAGTTAAGGCATGCATCTCAGCAGATTGCCGGGGAAAAACCGTACCATTTTTAAAAGGATTGAGAACTGAGTGTCTTTGCACATCAAATGGACCCGATAGGTACATGGGAAGAGACAAGAATATTTGCTTCAGGAAACTCACATGGGTTCAGAAGAGGAAAGAAACTTAAACCTTGGGTGGAGTTAGACCTCTGGGGTCAAGATGAATCTGTCTGCATCATTTCCACTGGATTTCCACGCTGATGAGTCATCTGGGAGCAGTTTGTGCAGTTGCTATGGGTTACCCTCTTTTTAGAACATTCTCTAAGGGGCTGAGACCCTGAAATTTGCCTCCATGTAGAATGAATTCATTTTGACTTCTATATCAAACAGTTAGACATGAGCAGCACATGCTAACTGTTATTTGTACCATAACTTAGCACATTATTATGGTCCTTCTCAAACTGGAAGTCTTGCCTCCATTGAATCTGTTCTAGCGAAATCCTAGCAAATAAATTCTTTAGTAGAAGGATATTTGTATCTTCATAGAATTTCAGGACTACCTTACTCTTAGCTGATGATCTTAATTCTCACTTCACTGAGAAAATAGAAGCAATTAGAAGAGAATTTCTACAGGTTTTACCAAAGTATCTACCCACATTCTTGCTTTCCCACATCTTCCCTAGATGAAATTTCATTCTTCTATGTAAGTCAGGCCTTCCTCTCGTGTACTAGATTCCATCCCTCTTGCCTAAGCAAAGATTTCAACCCATCAATTCTCCTTTATATTCCTACATTACTATGTTTAACTGTCTGCAGGATCATTTCTATCAGGATCAAACATGCTGTTATTGGTTCCATTTTAAAACAAAACAAAATACTTGTTTTGATCCTACTTCTACTACCAACTACTGCCACATTTCTTTTCTCCCTTTTGCTGCTAGTCACCTGGCTATCTTTAGTTCCTTTCCCCATACTCTGCCTTAAATCCGCTCCATTAAGGCTTTTGCCCTCAACACTCCACTGAGACTGTTCTTGACAAATCACCAGTTATGTTCATGCTATTTGATCATCTTATTTGATCTATCAATTAGACATGTGATATGTTGATCATTCACTTCTCTGTATACAGTTTCATCTTACTTACTGATCAGTCCTTGATTGGTCTTCTGTTTCACCCTGATGACTTAATGTTGGAGAGCCCCTAGTCTCAGTTCTTGACCTCTTTTCCTCTCTTCTACCCTCATTCCCTTGGTGATCTCATCAAGTCTGGAGGCCTTACTGTAGACTCTACTCATCATTTATACTCATCATTTATATGTTGATGATTTCCAAATTTACATTTCCAATTCAGACCTCATTACCAAATTTTAGAATTCTAGACTCATATACCCAACTACCTCCTCCATATTTCCACATGGATGCGTTATCTATCAAACTAACAGATCCAAAACTGGACTCCTGATCCCCCACCCTTTTCCATCTCTTAGGGGGAAATTCAGATGAAAAAAAAAACTTGGAGTCATCCTTGACTCTTCTTTTTCTCCCACACTCCACATTCAGCCAGTCAGAAGATCATGCTGGCTTTACCTTCAGAATATATGAAGACTCTGACCACTTCTCCCCACCCCTACTGCATCCTGGATGCCCCCTGTCACAGTCTTCTCTCATCTGGAATACTGTAAGAACCTCCTACATAGTCTCTTTACATATACCATTGACCCCTAGTATCTTTTGCAATACAACAGCCAAAGTTGAAACTTAAGCTCTATTATGTCACTCCTCTACTAAAAACCCTGCAGTGGTCCACATCCTATACTAGGAAATTGCCACAGGGAAGCCCATTGCAGGTTCTTCAGGCAAGTCGAGACTAGCTTCCTCAGTCAGGAGAGAAAAAAACTGCTTCTACTATCAAAGCAAGCACAAGTTAAGGGTTCAAGTTCTTTGGCTTCATTGGAATTCACCTACATGTCACCATCTCAATTTTCAGGGTCCATTCATTCCGAGCCAATGTCCTAACTTCAACTTTTGAGATCCTAAGAAATTTTGAATTCATTTTACCTTGTAATTCAGTCACTTTTAGGACTAGACTTTGGGCTTGGTGTTCAGTGAGCTTGACCCTGCTGCTAGAAGAGATGAAAACTTTCTCTAAGGGTGGTCATAAGCAGTTTCTGGTTCCTTATCCAGACCATGAACTGGGAGTTTAAAGCCCTGAAATCATAATTTTTATTCCATACCATCTCTAGCACACAGAGAAGCAAACAGCCAGCCGCTGTACATTGCTTATTTTCACTAAAATGTTCTATGGCAGCAACTGCTGGTTCACCCAAAGCCAATGTCTACAGATGGAAATTTAAATAACTGTTTTGCCACTACAAACAGGGTAATTATTGCCTTTAAATCAAATCAGTCAACCTCTACCAGATCCCCATCCCTAGACTTTGTTCCCTAGAACTGCATTTGCATACTAATAAGTGTATCAGTCATGGTTCAATCAGAGAAGTAACCACTATGATTATTGTGGAATATGGAATTTATTATAAGAATCAGATTTACACAATTGTAAAGGAGCTGGGGAAGTAAGGTCTTGCCAGGGTAGTAGGAGGATTAGAGAAGAGATACTATCAGGTCCTCCTGAAGCATTGACACATGTGGACAAGTTGGAGCTTGCAGGGGCATCTGGGAAGTCAGACACATCCAGCTGCTGGAGTGGAACCATGCGGGGTGTTGGTGGAGAAGTCTGCAGAAGGGTTTTACTCTTGTGCCTGGTGCTGGGCCTGTGGGTGCTGTTGGACAGCAGGGCCATCTGCCAGGAAGAAGAGCGGGAGAGAGTGAGGACAAGCTGGAAGCCTCCGGCATATCTGTATGGGTCTCTCACTGAATCTAGCCACGATGAGCTTCAGAGAGTAGTGGTTGCTACTTCATACCCACCTTCCAAATCTCACAAATTTCTCTTTGGCAAAGAATCAAATAGGAACAGGGAATCTGGGACCTAGAACCAAATAAGAGCAAGGAATCTGGGAGATGCAGCTCCAGTTTAACCAAACTGATACAATAAAAACTGCCACAGTATATACCTATAGGTTTTTCTACCTATTTTTGACACATTTTGGGTAATTTATATTTTCAAAGAAAATCATCTATTTCATCTAGAATTTTTTAAACTTTGAGTAAATGTGTACATAATATTTGCTTTCCTACAATTTAAAAAATCCTTCTAAATCTATGGTAATTGTAATGGAGCTAAGAATTAACAAAAGATTGTGATTACTGAATCATTTTACAGATTCTTTTTTACTTTCTAATATATTGTAGATTAGCCAAAAGTAAATACCTGAAATTACTGACACTCACTAAACTGGAATTAAGATGCCTTGATCTTTGATAATGATTGTAAAAACTATATAACCTTTACCTTGTGATTTTAAAAATTTTGTGACTGGTACCCTCTTGTACCACCCTCCCCCCATCCTGTTTTACAACTTTGAAGTCTTAGGCTTACTAGACAGCTCCCTAAAGTTTAATAGTGAAGGAACTTGAGTCAGTACAGAACTAACCCACCCCAATTCCTAAACTATCTTACTAGACAAAGCTAAATCTAACCAAACTTGGCCTGCCTGACATGCTTAGCAGCTCCGTGAAATTAATCTGTTCATGCTCAATAATTAGATGATCTCTAACCTTTTGCATAAATCTGCCTATCTTCTGATAAAATACAATTATCAGAATTATTGCAGTTCAGGGAGACAGATTTCAGGCCAATAGGCCATTTGATCTGCTTTTTGCTTAGCAATAAATTCTTTCTCTCTTTGAAACCCTGGTGCCTCAGGCATTGATCATTTGAGCTCATGGGGCAGAGAACCTCCCGGCCTCCCATTTTTGCTTGGTAACATTATGGTCCCATTTTTACTTTTAATGTTGTATTTGTGTCTTCTCTTTCTCTAATTAAGTTCCCAAGAATTGGGTATTTTATCCGTTTTTCAAAAAAAACTTTTTGTTTTATTACTATGTTCTTATTTTTGTTTCACATTTAATGAATGTATGCCTTTGTTTTTATTAATTAATTCCGTTAAATTTCTCTGAGCTTAATTCATCACTCTTGTCTTACTTCTAGAGTTAAAATTTTAGCTATTTTCAATCCTTCGTACTTTTAACAAATGCTTTTAAGCCATAACTAATCTTTTTTACTGCTGCTGGGTACTATATTGATGCTATCACATAGGTTTTGATAAGCAGCGTTTTTCTTGTCATTAATTTTTCCATAGTTTGTAACTTTGATTATGAAATCCTTGTTAAATCAAAAGTTGTTTAAAAGAATACTTACATCTACTTTAAAAAAACAATTATTTTTTTGTGAATGTCTCCTTTTGTTGCATTGTTGTGAGATAATATATTTTATATGGTTTCTTCTTTCTTGGATGTATTGAGAACCTAAAACTGGACCTCAGTGTTTCAGTTTCACAAGAAGTTCTCAAGAACAGGATAGCCATGTGAAAACCCTGCTGGAAATATACCATGTGTGACTTTTCACCTCAAAGCAAATGGGATGCAAAATGAAGATGTGTAAATAATTCCCTGGCCCATCAATATTTAATAAGCTTTGAGCTTATTGTTGTCAAGTGGCAAACTTATAATATACTGAATTTAGAAATAAAATACCCAGGTTTCATGCAATTCTTTGTGTGAAAAGATACTTGATATAATAATTATATTCCTCATACTCAGAATCATTTATGTCTTATTAATTAGTATATTCTTAACTATAATTATAAAAGACAATTCTGGCTAAATCTGGTCTCTGAGCAATTGTCTACCATAAAAGAGTTAAAAGGCTATCTGGGGGGATATGCCATATGCTATCTCTGTTTTATCCTTAAGACAGGCAGTTTGCAACACCTGGAGTGCAGGAAAAATCTCCTGTGGCTCTTTACAACACAGCTTCCCTGGCCTGATGATAGTCCTATTGAATCAGATTATCCTAGGTAGGGCCAGGGAAACTTCAAGTTATCGCCAAAAACTTCCAGATGAGCTTTTCAATGTAGGTTCAGAAGCACTGCACAAGCAGTGGGTAGCCATAGTTTTGGTTTTTGTTCTTTCAGTTTTTATTTTGGAATATATTAGATTTATAGAAAAGTTGCTAAATTAGTACAGAGAGTTCCCATATAGCCTTCGTGCAATTTCCCTAATCTGGAACATTTTTCAAAAGTAGGAAATTAATTAACACTTGTACATTACCATTAACTAAACCACAGACTTCATTCAGCTTTTACCAGTTTTTCCACTAATGTCCTTTTCTTCTGGCCCAGGATATCACACTTATTTAGTCACCACGTCTCCTTAGTCTCCTCCAATCTGAAAGTTTCTTGGTCTTTCTTGTTTTTCATGACCTTGATGCTTTTAAAGAGCATGAGTCAGGAATTTTGTAGAACATCCCTAAATTTCAGTTTGAAGTTTTCTCATTAGACTGGGGTTATGAATTTGGGGCATGAATACCACGGAGGTGAAGGGGTTTTCATTGTATCATATCTGGGGGATATGATGTCAAAATGACTTCTCACTGGCGATGTTAACCTTGATCACTTGGTGAAGGTGGTGTCTTCCAGGTTTCTCTACTGTAAAGGGACAACTGTTCCCTTTTCTTCTAATATAATTCATTATAATAGAATCACAAATATAAACCGCACTAAAGGGCAGGGGTTTTAAACTCCATCTCCCAAAATGGGGGCGGAGGAATATCTATATATATCATTTGGAATTCTTCTATAAGGAAGACTTATTCATTCAATCATTTATTTATATTAGTACAGAGTAGGAGACATTTATTTTATTCTTTGGATTATAATCCAACACTATTACTCTTTATTCTATGGCTCCAACTGTTCCAGCTTTACCATTTCAAACCCTACCAACTTGGCTTCTCCATCCTCTTGACATGCCCCCATCTTTTTTTTTTTTTTCTTTTCTTCTTTGAAAAAGTTTTTTTTTTTTTCTGGCACTACAAGATACTCCAGGCTCACATTATATTTTCCCTGACCCAACCCTAGAATCAGCTATTTCTTCAAGGAGCCTTGGTTCCTTTTATTAGAGAATGCCATTTAAAAACCAAGATCTGGGCACTGAATATACTCATTGCTACTGAGATGTTACTGCTTCTAAGCTCTCTTGGTGGACACAACTAGGAAATATATGTATGTATACCAACCCATATATACACACATATCTATAATTATTCTCTCTCTCAACATGAGTTTACATTGCTGTCTCCAACTCTAATCCAGCACCGCAGGATTTATTCCAGCCTTCCCCACTTGGTTATTTGTAACTTCTGTCTCTGACAGTGAGAACCTGGCTCCCATTATCTACAATTCATTTATATATTTGTTTAACTCTGTATACATGTAACATAGTTTCAAGATTGCTAGCCCACACCCCTGTGAGAAATACATTTACCAACTAGAGTACAGAGTTTATGGGCAGTTCTTTTTTGTATTTAGCTTTATGGTATTTAGTCAAGACACCATTTTCCAAAGTTATTAAAGTCAGCTCCTTTTTACCCCACCAGTTGGTTTTTAAATAATCTTTCTTTCCTTTGTTACACCTGTAAATATAAGCTCAATGAGGAAAATAAGCGCAAGCAAAAAGGAGAAAATAAAACTCATTCCCCAATACTATGACTCAGTGATAAAAAGATAATCGCTACTTAATTTTGGTGTAACGTGTGTGTTTTTATTTTTCATTAACATTGAGATTATTCCTTGTATTCTGTTGTATTTTTTTCACCTAACACCATCCATCCTGAGAAACTATAAGTTTATAAACTTATAAACAGAGGGCACCTCTGATAGGATTCACATTTAAAAAGACAACTCTGGTGACATGTGGAGAGTGCAATGGAGGTAGAGGGAAAGATGGAGACATTGAAATTCAGAAACTTTAGTTAGATAGATATTACAATTGCCTAGACTGAGAGATAATGTGTGACTGACTTAAAGAAGCTAGTTATAGTGGGATTCGGGAAGAGCAGATAGATTCAAGAAGTATTTCAAGAAAGAATTGGCAGGATTTCGGAGCATGATCATATGTTGAAATGAAAACTCTGATGTTTTAAGATTGAATGGATCTGTCCACAGTAATGACATTTACCAATGTTCATATGGAACATGAGGTCAAAGAGAGGTTTTAGAGAGAACAGAGAACATAATAGCTTTATTTTCAGATGTGTTGAGTTTGAGACCCTTCATATCTTCCAGCTGCAGCTATTTGATGATCAGTTAGAAGTTCATGCTTGGTGCTCAGATAAGAGGGTCAAGCTGGAGGCGTAATTTGTGAAGAAAATGTTGGAGTTCACACTAAGAGATTGGGTGAGATCATTCAGGGTGATTTGTAAAGCTGAAGAAAAGAACAACAAATACACTTAGAAATTTAGATAACATTTAAGATTTGGGCAGGGGAAAGGAAAAAGCAAAGTAGGCATAGGAGGGGGAAAAGTGGTCCAAGCACTAGGAAGAGAATCAGTGAGCCGTGTCTAGAAAGTAAAAGGAGGAGAAAGTTCAGAGAATGAAGTGGTCAACAATGTCAGCATTGCAGTCACAAAAGATGAGGTTTCCAAGGACTGACAGAGGTGAGAACACTGAGGTAACACATGTCAACTCTCTTTCCAAGAATATGAAGGTGAAAATAGGCAGAAATATAGAATACTATTTTGAAGAGAATTTAGGTAGAAGAAAAGTATTGTTTCCTTTCTTTCTTTTCTTATTAGACCAGGGAAACTGACAGATCAAATGGTTGGAGATGAGAAGGAAGGCTGACCGGGCCAGTTGGGTCTCTTGTCTTTTAAATTACCTACATAGTCCAAAGGTTTAGTGAGGAATTTCTGAGAAATGTGAAGAAAGTGGAAATTCTTAGTGAGGGTTGGGTGACAGTAGAACTGACAGAAAATGTTGTGAGCCTTCACAATGTATACATGAGGAATGAATAGGAAATAATAAAGATTGTTTACGTAAAATATTTTGTTCTTGGAGAAACTGTTATACAGTTAAAGTTGCAGTTATAGAACCTGGGAGTTCTTGAGTACTTGGAAAAAATCATAATAATACTACATTGTACTTTTCACCCACAGCATTATTTTTGAAGTTAGTCAACCTATAATGTTGAAGTGGTTCAAGAACAATAATATAATGTGTTTCCTGAGGATTTCAGATATGTGAGGCCCTTGGATATGGATGGAGCCACTATAATGCTGTAAGAAATATTTAAGCATCAAAAGAAAAATCTACATCACACTCCTCATGTGGGATTGATTAATGTTTTACACCCGCCTGAACAAACAACTTCAACTTTTATTTATTTATGCTACATTTTATAGAAGAATGTATTAAAAACATAAACAACACTGAACTGAAATATGGATTGCTTATTTATTGAATGGCTTTTTAAAAATAATATGAGTCACATAAGTTCACTGCCTTCTTTTGTAATACAACCTGGAATGTCTTTTGATGTGAATAAATATACAATTATTTACAAGGAAAATATAATTTTTTAAAAGGCAGTAAGATAAGGCTGGTTTAAATCAGACTTTGACAGAATACAGAGAGAAATTCTACCCTATACTTGGGACAAAGCCACCATGATGAGGAGTGGGAAATACCTGCCTAACACCTCAAGAATCTCAATCAAATCCAGTTCTGCTACCGAATGTCAAGTCACTTAACTTCTCTGGATTTCTGTGGAAATACATTTTGAGGATTCTCTGATTCCAATCTCCTATTGTAAGTATGTGTAAATCCATTCTCATTTCTGGGAAGCAGAGAGAAAAAATTTCTGATAAGCAGACTAAAGCAAAAGCAAGGTCATTGCTTTATTGATGACAAAGAGCCAACATATCTAAAGAGCTGGAGGTAAAAGAAACTTCCAGTTCACACCAACCTATTACAGTGGTTAACATGGTAGGCTCTGGAGTCCAACTGCCTGGGTTTAAGTTCAACCTTTGTCATTTACTAGCTGGGGTCCTGGGGTAAGTTATTTAACCTCATCCTAAGAATGGGGTTAAGAATAGACTTTACTGTTTAGAGCTGTTGTAAGGATTAAATGAGTTAATACAAAAAAAAAAAAAATGCTTAAAACTGTGTCTGATATATGAAAAGACTCAAAAAAGTGCTAGCTTTTCATATTATTTGCTCTAGCTTTCTTATATTTAATGTTCAAAGGTTTGAATTTCTTACAAGCAGGCATGGGATAGTCAAACATGGTATATAGATTGCAGTACTGCTCATAAAGCTACTCAACCGGGGACAGGCAGATCTAGGATTTAAGTGGCTTTGAGAATATCCAGTTTGGAAGGCCAGATATAAGAAATAGAACACAGAATTTTGAATTATGAATGCAATAGGACCCCTGCCAGGACCCCAGCATTTGAGAAGCCTGAAGCTTAGACATCATTAATATCCTTGTCCATCTCCCTCTACCTTCCATCATCACATTAGAGAATATAGTCTGTTACTCAGTACCCTGGTAAAACAGAACAAATGGAAGGATTCTTCTACAAATTAGCTACAGCATAGACTTAACTCCACTGAGAGGTCCTTGGATCCCCGACAACTTAAGGCTGAGAGACCCACAGAATGTTAAGACTTGGAAGAGACCAACTTGATGTTTTTATTATTAAAACATGCTTGACATGCAGGCCCAGAGGCCAGCTCTGTAATTGCTGGGTCCTGAGATCCGGAGGAGCAGACTGGAGTTGTGAGGCTGCCAAAGGCCAGAGGCTCCAAGCAGCTGCATGCGGTGTTTGTGTTAAGAGCCAGCTTTCTCAGACAGTGTTCAGGCAGGGCTCAAGTTACCAAACTCTTGGGGGAAGTTAACTTTTTATTTATTGCAAAAACTATGTAGCTGTGGAGGGAAAATGAAGAGGATCGGGGTAGAAGAGAAAGAAAGCAGGGACAATGCCTCATTGCCTTTCATTGCCCTGATGGCTTCCCTCTGACAGGGACAGCACCCCCTTAAGGACAACACGTCAAGCAGTGAACAGAAAGTCAGGCCTTTGGAGAGCAGGAGCAGATGAAGGCAAGCAACCCATCACAGAGTTTTCTTTTTCTTAAATTTTACTTGCAAATCATCTAAAACCCCATCAGTTGCCATGCTTTACTGCCACTAAACAAGCTTAATAGTGACTATAGTAATAGAATATCCTTTCCTTTTTCGGGCAGATGGGGTGGTGGGGACCAAATGTTGTGGAAGAAAAGGAGGAGTATTAGAATTATCAATAAAATTCCCTTCTCTTTTGCTGAAAGCAGGTTAGTTTGGTGATAACATGGGCGTGGAGTATGTGGCCTGGCTCCATCACATTTTTTTTTTCCATTCTTGGAAACACTTTTATTAGTACCCAGCAACCAGTTAGGAATACTTGAGCAGTATAAATGCAGTTAAGCACTAATTTAACAGTTTAGACAGACATTTAACACATATATTCTGGATTACTCTTCAGGATTACACTTAGATTCATTCAGGAGTAAGCTATCGATTAAAAACTGAAAGTTCATTTTAACACCTTAATAAAACCTATGATCAAAATAAAATGTGACTGAAACTTAAAACATTGTCAAAATTCCATCACTTTTTAGCAGCGTCCTGGTCAGCAGGTAAACCTGTCTCAGCTTCAGTTTCCTTCTCAGCAAAATGGGGGTAAACATGGTACATATCTCATGGAAGTACTGGTAAGTCCGAATAAGACAAGGCAAACCAGGCTCCTAGCAAGGCGCCTTGCTCCTTTGCTCTAAGAGAGCAACTCTTACTATCACTCTTATTCATGATTTGATATTTTCTTAATCCAACACACCAATCACTTAGTGATGAAAGCAAATATGACCCAAGGTTTTCTTGAAAGTAACAATTACTGAATTCTTTTTTTCCTTTTCTTTATTGTTGACTGGTTAGTAAAACAAATTGTTTCTCAAATAGTGGATTTTCTTTTAATTTTGAAAATGTGCAAAGTTGCCAACTGAAGGCTCCCAAGTTGAACATTTCTGTAACATGCTGGTTATTGTTGTAAGTGCTTTAAGAAATAATGCCCTATCTGAGAACACAATCTTTGAAACCTTGTCATTAATATCTTATTAAAGCACTCCTGTATGCTTAAATTTCAGCCTCACTGAAATCCGATGCTTGGAAGGACATGTGGACCTGTTGCAGAAGTAGAAAGTGTGGTCCTTGGCCCCGAGGAGCTTATAATTTCATACAGCAACTGGCTGTACACAGGCTCATATAAATAAGTGTAATTGAAGCACATAAGCAAACATTTATACATAGCTCAGCACAGCTGCACAAGTTTACACAGGTGCTAGATAACATCTCCAGGAAAGAAAAATTAAGAAAGTGGAGGTGGTTACAGTGTTTGGCAATTAGAATATAGAGCAATGTATGTTTTGAAAGACTTCACAAGTTCTAAGTAGTCTATTAAGGATAGGGAAACTGAGACTAGTGAAGAATAAGGAAATTCCAAATTATGGGAAGAGCAGGTAAAATGGATTAGAAATGAGTGAGGTTGAATTACTATTGTTGACAATTATCTATGACTAACCTTGGAGCACTTCCTTTGTGCCTAGAATGGAGCTTTAAATGAGTGATCTCATTTAATTCTCATGACAACTGAATAAGGTTGTGCCACTGTTACTTACATTTTTCAAATGAGGAAACTAAGGTTGAGGGAAATTAGTGACTTGACCAAATGCACCAAAACATATGTCTTAAGTGTCAGCAAATGTCTATACTGGGATTTGATCTTGGGTCTAATTCCAGAACTGCTTTCTTAAGCTCTTGCTCCACTTCCTTATCTTCATGTACTAGAAAGGCAAGAAGGGTGAAAGGGACCATTAGGAAAATAGACAGTGAGAGGAAGGCCCTTTAAAGCCCTAAACGAATATCATGGCCTGACCAAAACTGTGTCTAAGCAGCCAAAGAGGTGGGGATGGGGAAGGGGAGCCTGCGGACGAGGAGCAGCCAGAAAGAAGGGTGCCAGCGGTACACACGCCTCTTCCACCCAAAGCCCTAGTGACCAACTCTTCTTTATTACTAAGCAAGTTTCTTTTATCTCAAGACTTCAACTATCTAAAAAACGCAGCAGTGTCACAAAACCACACACTAGAAAGCCAGTTATCCTAAATGTGCGTGGATATTTGGCCAGTCACTGAACTGGAAACTGTCTGCTGATCTAATTAGTATTCCATCAGACACCCTTCTTTGGAGTTCCCTATACAGCACATTTGTTGACCACCTATTAGGAGAAGAATTTGGGAAAGACTTACCTGGACTCAAGACCAGCTCCAGCACCTACTGGCTCTGTGACCCTGGACAAGCTTCATTGAGAAGAGTTCTGAGCACCTCTGTAATATGTATAATAATTCTATCCTAGGGTTATGGAGAGAATTAACTGAAATGATACATGGAAACAATTAGTATGGGGCTTGTCCCATAGCAAGTGTTCAAATATATTGGCCATTGTTATCAAAGACATTATAAGGCAGGTAAAGCATTTCATAAGCACTTCAAAGAACAATCTGCCATTTTGGGGCCCTTAGATTTTTGGCACCACTTACTCCACTTATGAAGGATAAAGAGCTATCTAGTTGTGTACAGTATGTTGGGGCTCCCAGAATCAAATCCTATAGCTGCAGTGGTCTGGGGTTGCTACCGCTGCTAATTTGAACATTTCTTCTCAGGCTTTTTGTTCTCCTCCAGCTTCCTGCAATGCTATCCCAGATATAACTGCAACCAGTCAGTTTAAAGATGCTCACATCCAGTGAGGTTTTGGTTCGGTGCTGCTTTGTCAAAATGATCTGGGGGGAGTGCATCTATTGCAGCTGCTCATCATTACCCAGATAAGCCTGCCAAGCCTCCCAATTAACCTTAGTGTGTAATAAAGCCAATCAGTACATGCAAACAAGAATTTCTCATTTACTGAAATGATATTTGCCTTGTAATTGCTGTCTGGGAATGTTGAACCAAGTAGAAAGCATTAAAAAAATTGCCCTCCTTCACACAAATTTAAGCACAGTGATGATTTTTTTTTAAAAGAACAAGAATGTCATTTGGTAGCCTAAGCTGTTTTATTCCTATTTCAAGGGAAGAAAAGAAATGCATATTGAGCCTTTTAATGTAAAAAATTAAAACATGCTAGCAGCTTAAACCCTAGAATAAATATATAAAACATGTAAATATTTTCATCAGCCCTGTGGTTTAAGTCTAGATAAGAGAAGTTAATTTGGAAAATGTGTTTTCCTTATACACATGTTTACTCTTTTCAGAGAAAGAAAACAAGGAAAAGAAAACATAGCAAGTAGGGCAATAAAGGCTCAATCACACATTACCATAAATAATTAATAAGGCAATTGGCTGGTCAAATGATACCAGTTTTTGAGGTCTTAATGTGTACATGTCACTGTGCTAGGCTGGATGGACAATATAAAATTAAGGGTGTAAGGACTGAGCTCATTCATTTTGTGTCTATCAGACCCTCAAATGTCTACTGAGAGGAACTGAGTTTAATTGAATTGAATCAAACTGAATTGACTTAAACTAGGACAATTATGAGACATTGTCACTATACTTAAATTTCTACTCCACCTAAAGAATAAAGGCAAAATGCACAAAATTTTAAATAATGCAACTGTATTAGTCAGCTAAAGGGGTGCTGATGCAAAATACCAGAAATCTGTTGATTTTTATAAAGGATATTTATTTGGAGTAGAAGTGTACAGTCACAAGGCCCTAAAGAGTCCAACTCAAGGTACCATAAGAGGTACTTTCTCACCCTTCCCCTTCCCCTTCCCCTTCCTCTTCCCTTCCCACATGTTGACGCAAGATGGCATGGGATGTTTGCGAGGGTTCAGTCTTCCTCCTCCTCCCAAGGCTCCATGGTCCCAGCTTCTTACAATCTCAGTCGCAGCCTGGGACAGGTCTTGTCTCTCTCCCGGGTCTCATTTCTCTCTGGGCTCAGCTGCTCTGCTCTCTCCACAAGGCCAGCTGTAAACTGTCAGACGAACAGCTTGTCTCTCTTCCCCCGGCCTCTGCCATGTCTAATGGAGCCTTCTCTCTTTCCTCACGTATCTGCTTCTCTGTGTGCTTACTTCCCGGGCTCCAGAATCAAAACTCCAGCTAACTCTTCTGCCATGTCATTTTCTCTGTGAGTCCCTACCCCACCAAAGCGGCAGGGACGCAACGTCCTACTGACGTGGCCCAATCAAAGCCTTAATAATAATTTAATCAAGCAAAAGTGAAACCTCTGAACCCAATACAATCTAATATAACTAGCCCAGTTTACAAACACAACCAGTATTTCTTTTTGGAATTCATCAATATCAAACTGCCACAGCAACTAATGACTAGCAATAACCAATACATTTTTTTTTTACATTCGTGCTTTTATTTGTTTCAGTAGTTTCAGAAAATACATAAACTTGCTTATGATTTAAATTTTCAATTCATGTTCAAAGAATTTGGATTTTTTAAATTTTGAAATAATGGTATACACACAGGAAGTTGCAAAAATAGCAGAGTCCCATGACCCCTTCATCCAGCCTCCATGGCGTCATAGTATATATTACAATATCAAAACCAGGAAACTGACACTGCCATACATTTCTATCAGCTAAGGACAAGAAATCAAGTTTCTCTGCATTCTGTCCAGCATTTGGTATTACCACTATTTTTTATTTTAGCTATTCTGATAAGTATGTGGTGATATTTCATTGTGGCTTGAATTTACATTTGTCCAATATTCAGCTACAATTTAAGAGATGCCATAGGAGAGTTAATTATTTATTGCCAAATTGTATAGACAAAACTACTCTTCTAATCTGGTAGCTCTTAATATTGGTTTTACATTAGAAGCACCTGGGAAGCCTTGACACTACACCAAAGCCCAGGCCACAATTCACACCAAATACATCTGAATCTCTGGAGGCAGACTCAGGCATCATTTGTTAAAGTTCCCCAGACAATTCCAATGTACAGCCAACGTTGAGAATCAATGCTTAATCTCAATTCTCCACAGCCATCAGCACCAGAAATCTGACCACATTAAAAACCTTTTGCTGGCTTTCTCTAGCCTGTACAACAAATAAAACCCAAGCTCATTTCCATGTTCCTCCAAATCTTGCTTCCTGCCTATTCCTCCAGCCTCATCTCTCCCTAGTCTGTCTCATATTTTACATTCCAGCAGTAATAAATAATTTGCAGCTTGCCACATACACCATGATGTTTTGTGCAAAATCTATGCATCAGAAACTGGTAATATGCATTTTATCAAGTAGCCCCCAAGTGATTCTGATGTATAAGAACATTTTGAAAGCCTCTGTACTTCCACTAATTGGGAGATGATAAACTTATTTATTCATTATTTTATTTCTCATTGCTTCATTCATCCAATGAGCATTAACTGAGTACCTAGTGTGTGCCAAGCACTGCACCTAACAGTTAAGGTTGCACTGGTGGAAGTTGGTGGGCCGAGAAGTCAGCGTGTGACGAGTGCTGGCATGGGTGGCTAAGCACAGAGGTTCTGGGGGCACTCAGTAGCCACACCTCACCCAGCTCAGGGAGTCGGGACACCTAGCTCGAGACTTGAAGGAAGAGTAGGAATTAGCCACGCAAAGAAAGGCAAGGAAAAGGGTAGAGGTTTCCTAAAAGAGAAAACAGCATGTTTAAAAGCTAACAAGAAAAGGCATGACTTGTTCAGAAAACGTTAAGAGCTTAGGTATGGCCGGCACAGGAAGAGAAAAAAAATAAAGATAAACATTGCATGTTTTAATTATATTGCTTTAGTATCTCTAATAAAGAAAGAGCAATAAATAAAGATCAATGGTTTTGACTGGGTCAAGTCTTTGCTTAAGAAAGCAAACAATAAGTGGCAATTGCAGCTTGAGGGCTTTTGTGGATTCTCCCTTGGAAATAGCCCTCACTCCATTAAACTCTATTAACAGCATTTTTTTAAAAAAAAAAAAAAAAGCTTCTGACCCTGCCTAGGAGTGGTTAGCCTCAACTTCAGGGTCAAGAGATTTGTTTAGGGCACTTATTTCAGACCCTAGCTTTTATGGGAACTAAGTACTCTCAATGCAAGTACTCATCTCTGAGGGAGGAAATTGCTCCGATGCCTAAATGACTCTAACACTTCACTTTTCAAATACATGTCAGCTGTGCTGTCCAGCATCCACAGCAGATGTCATTCTGCAGCCTGAGTCAGTGATTCAGAGAAGCTTCATTGGGGGAGGGGTGGAGGGGAAGGAGAGAGGTGATTAAAGCATAATATCCGGACCACAGCACTTTAAGTTGTTGAAACTGTGGCATTCCTCTACTGGAACCAAAAGGAGGGGAATTATTCTTCATTTGAACTGTTGAAAATGTTATCAAGAAAATGGAAGAGGAAAAGAAGTAAACCTTTTTTTTTTTATTTAACTTTTTTAAAAAAGTGTCATCTCACCAGGGAGTTTGCTGTTCCAGAATGATTTTTAAGTTCACTTTAGGATATTTTAGTTGTACTCATGTTTTGGCAAAATTTACGAGCTGAAGATCATTTCCTGAAAATAAGGCACTTGTTCAGTCACTGCCAGCACTGGAGTAAATCTCACTTTATCAAGCAAAGCTGTTCAGGCTTACAGCGTAAAAAAAAAATTACCCTAGGTGCTTTTGAGAGACTTTTCTCCTTCCTCTGGAGCAGTGAGCATAACAAAGCCATGGTGTCCACTCATGAGAGCAACTACAAAGGAGTCTCTGACCTGGGTGCCACCACTAACTGGCTACAAATTTAGAATGAGCCATTTAAGCTCCCTGCTCCACTACCGTCGCAGCAAAGCTGTAATTAAAAAGAACCTTTCTGAACATGAGGTCATGTGGACAGCTCTAGGGCCGACAGTCTAATAAATTTGAGAGTATTTGGGGTATCCACAAAGTAGAACATCTGAAATCAGGGCTATCTTAGAAATTCTGGAGCATATGATCAATATTCCTACCCACAATTGACTTACAATCAAAGCCATGTTGACAGGGATAAAGATGAGATGAAAGGAATAATAATTTCTGAACACACAACAGTCAAAAACTTATATTTTCAATCAATTATTTTTTCACCCCAAGCAGTTTGAAATGCTTTGAGGGTTCAGAACTCTTTAGTGGAAGGGTACATCAAGTCAAAAAGGCCCCACTAGAATTAGAAACACTCATTCATTTCTGGTGGGAAGGTAAAATGGTGCAGCCACTGTGGAAGACAGTTTGGCAGTTCCTCAGGAAGCTAAATACAGAATCACTACATGATCTGGCAATCTGGCTACTATGAATATACCTAGAAGAACTAAAGGCTGGGACTCAGATATTTGCACACCAATGTTCATTGAGCCATTATTCACAATTGCCAAAAAATGAAAGCAACCCAAGTGTCCATTAACCAATAAACGGATAAATAAAATGTAGTATATACGTACAATGGAATATTATTCACCTGTAAAAAGGAATAAATCCTGATGCATGTAACAACATGGGTGAACTTTGAGGACATTACTGTGAGTGACAAAAGCCAGACACAAAAGGACAAACATTGTATGATTTCACTGTTATGAACTAATTATAATAGGCAAACTCATGGAGTTAGAGTCTAGAAAATAGGTTACCAGGACATAGACTGGTTTAGGGGAATGGGAAGTTGATGCTTAACTTGTACAGATTTTCTATATAGGCTGATGGTAAAGGCTTGGAAATGGACAGTGGTGATGGTTGCATATTATTGTGAGTGTAGTTGACAACACTGAACTTTATAGGTGACTGGTTAAAAGGGGAAACTTTAGGATGTATATGTTACTAGAATAAAAATTGAAAGATAAAACATAGGACTGTACAACACAGTAAACCCTATTGAGACGAAGGACTATAGTTTACAGCACAAATATAAGAATGTTCTACCATGAATTATAACAAATGTATGACTCTAAATAAAGGTGTTAATAATAGGGTGGTATATGGGAAAAATACACCTCGTGTAAACTATGGACAATAGTTAATACTATTTTATTAATCTTTCATTAATTGTAACAAATGTAACTTCTGTTAAAAATAGTAGAGTTATTTAAAAAAGCACTCTCATCAGTTATAACAAATAACAAATGTTCCACATCAATGCATGGTGTTGGTGATGAGGTGGCTATGGGGAGCCTGTATTTTATGCATGATTGTTCTGTAAACCCACAACTTCCCTAATTAAAAAATTGTTTTTTTTATAAAAGGCTCCACTGCCAGCTTCTCAAGTTTCTCATATTTGCTATTTTATGTAACAATACTAACAACAAAATTCTTCACCAGAATTGAAATGTGGGCATGTGTGTGTGCTGGGGGTTAGGAGAGCCAGGTGGGAAACCCAGTGGTTGAATACAGCACTAAGGAGTAGTACATAACAACAGAACAATCATGCTGATATCAAATATCTCAAGCCAATAATTCATTCCATCTGTTACTGACTGCACTATTCAGAACCTAAATCTGGGAGAGGCCAGCCCTTGTTATTTCAGTCCATGTTCACCCAACTTTGGCCTTTTGGTTAGTGGAGGATTCAATATGAGAATAAATAAATGTGTCCTCCAAATCACTGCCTCCTCTCCTCACCCTAGTCCTTGAGTCTTTGTCCTCTGCCCTAAAAGTGTCTTGTCTTTTCCCTTTGTCATCTGGCAGCCAAGAATGTTGAATGTGGCTTTAAAAAATAACACTCTATTATAGAAATATCATTTTTGTTGTATTATTCTTCATATTTAAATAGAAACATCACTTTACATCAACATGTGATGGCATATGTTTGTACATATATTCATTCTCCAAATTGATATGCCACTTTTTTAGGACAAATAGCAGGCTTAGATGTGGTCTGTATGCTATTTTTCTAATTTCATGTGCTGTCGATAAAAGAGCTTGCCATTTTCCACTTTTGCAAGTTTATGAGGATTGGGGAGTACTTTTTTCCATCCTATGATTTCACATGACTCTGAAAATTGCCTGTGACCTCTCAACAAGATGTTGATATTGCAAAGCCCTAACAATCACTAAAAAAGCAAAATATAGCTAAATTAACACAGATTCCATTCAGGAGATGACATGAGACACATCCAGGGTCTGGCTTGGAAAAGATGGAAAACTGATCCTCACAAATGCGGCGAGTTCAGGCCTTTAAGCACGTATCTTTCTGCAAGTGTGAGCTTTCTTTCAAGCTCACTTATAAACCCTGCCATGTTCATGATCTGGCTTTCCCTCTCTGCACTGCCCGTCCCTCACTGTCTCCCTATAACCCTAACTTCTCTCTTCCATAAGAACTAAGCTGCAGGGTGATAAAAGGAAATGATTTCATTTGGGTGGAGAAGGGAAAAGATTTAACTTTAGTCCCAAATACTGTAAGTCAAATAAGCAGTATCAGAAAAACAGCTGCTGAGCAACAGACCGGGTCTTATGAAAAGTCAGGGCAGCCTCCCTAAGGGATAGAGTAGCACAGGCTGGGAGCAGAGAAGAGATGTAACCGAGACTTGTATATTCATGCTTATCTTCATTCTGAAGTCCTTTCCTTTTCCATTTAAGCAGGAACATTTCTCTCCAGAGGTCGAGAGTGAAGCTCTGGCTGACATAACTTCTCTCTCATAAACTGTAGAGAGAGGTAAAAAGACGACTTAATCTTCTTTACCCCGGATGGTGCAAAATGTCTATCTCTAAGATTATTGCATAATGAGCTGGTTCTGAAAACTAATCTAGAGAGAGATTCCGAAAATAAGCCCCTTTTAAAAACTTGGATTTAAGATTCTCTCCCAAACCAGAAAAGCATAGTTAATCCTTGGGGGGGGGAGCGGGGGAAATGGTGGGAAACTTGTGCTAAGAAATTTACTTTTGCTCGTGATATTTTTCATCTTCAGCATGCCTCACAGAGAAGATTGTGTAGAATACACTGGAAGAGTCCAGGTCTCAGGGTTACAGTCTGTATTAGTCAGGGTCCTCTAGGGAAACAGAACCGACAGAAGGTATCTGTAAATAGTGTGAGTTTTATAAAATCATCTCACACGACCGTGGGGATGCACAAGTCCAAATTCTGCAGGGCAGGCTTCAAACCCGGGGCTCTGATGAAGGTCCTTGATGAGTTACCAGGAGGTACTTGCTGGCTGAAGTAGAGATGGGAATTCTCTCTCTCTCTGAATGCTGAAATCACTTCCCCTTTTAAGGCTTTCAACTGATTGGATGAGATGTCACCCATTGCTGAGGGCAATCTCCTTAGTTGATTATAAATGTGACCAGTCATCTATGCAATCAACTCACTGATGATTAAAGACCATGAAATGCCTTTGTATTACAATTATCCCAGTGCCTGCCTGGCCAAGCAACTTGGCACCATTACCTGGCCAAGCTGACACATGAGCCTGACTGTCACACAGTCACATACCATGTGGATGCTGGTGAGGTTTCTGCTTTGCAGTTGGGGAAACAGTCTCTGGGCTGAGCCCTTCAGGGGAGTTCAGATTTGGAGGTAGCTGTAAATTTACTACTTCATGTGCCAATTTGTGTGTGTGTGTGTGTGTGTGTGTGTGTGTGTGTGTGTGTATGTATGTATGTCTTTGAACCTTTTGGATGGAAATATTTGAATCACGTTTGCATACATCTCTGCCTTCATAAACAGAGAACATTTCAATTGTTTTCCTTTTCTTATGACCAAGATCTTTATTACAAAAGTTCACCATCTATGTCAGCTCACTTCCTTTCTAACTCTTTCCTAAAGTAGAAGGTCTTGCTAAACTGACCCATCATATTGAGACATTGATTGGGCTACCATTCACTAGGAGGCAGGGTCAATCTATGTTAACAAGCCCTCGCTCATTTCCACTTATTAGGGTCCTTGTAGGGACCTGCCAAACAAATTTGCTCTCTTTGAACTTTTATGTCCTTGAACCTATTAAGAGGTAAAATTTACTGGCTGGGCACTAGAAATGCTACTCTGGTAGATTTTATCATTCAACTTTCACAATAACCCATGAGGTATGCACTATTATTACTTTCGTTTCACAGATGGGAAAATTGAGCTTCAAATAATGTCAGTAACATACAAAAGGGAAGAAGAGGGCCAGCTTCTAAAAGGGGGCAGTCTGTACTCCAGCCCTTGCACTTGACTTTGCACTATGCAGCATTTAGGTGCCCCCTATAGGCCACTGCCAGCTGTGTTCTAAGCAAAGTTATGAAATACGGCCACAGTCTCCCACTGGGTATTGCATCTGGTTGTGTGGGTAGCAAAATAGCTACACCAGGGTTCTCATTGTTCAAATTTCCTCATGAAGTTCTGCAGTGACTATTCTTTCTAAAGCCAAGGAACATATCCTGTGGGCAAAAGCATGGACCAGTGTCTGAGAAAAGCACCATGCCCTTCCCTTCCCAGCCTCTACATCAAAGAGCCCATGCCAACCCACCTCTCCATTCTCCTTCCCTGGGACAAGGTTGGGAGTGGTTTAAAGAGTAGATCACATACAAATCAACTTCCAGAAACCTCACCTGCTAATTTACCAAAGATTCTTTCCTGACCCTCCATTGGACCTCAGATATAAAGAACTGGGTTAACCATCATGCTCTTGTTGATACATGCATGTTAGCTTTCATTTATCTAGTTAACTATGTAGTTGGATATTTTAAATAATTTAATAAGCACCTATGAACCTACCCTCCATCCAAGAAAGCAAGAACTTTGTCAATAATCTACATTTATCCATATAGTTTCTTCCCATCCCCTTAACCACCCCCAACCAACCTACATCATCCTAAATCCAATGTTGATCACAGACTTGCTTCCCTTTTTAAATAGGTTTATGACATCTATATGTATTCTAAGATGTATGCTTTTATTTTAGTTGTTCCTAACATTAGAAAAAAAGTATTCTGCTCTCTGTAACTATTTGGGACTTGACATTTTTAACTTAATATTATGTTGCTAAGATTAGTCCATTCATGAAACTGTTGTATTTCTATGTACAAATAGACCACATTTCATTCAAACAAGCTTCCATTGGTGGAGCATTTGGACTACTTTCCTGTGCCCTTTGTTGTGAGGTGCTCTGCCACAGACATTCCTGTCCATACATCCCAACATGCACATGCAGGACCATCTCCTGGGAACATACCTAGGAGTGGGATAGCTGGGTCACAGGGTGTGAGGATGTTCAACTTTGCAAGAGTCATGTCAATCATTCTCAGGTAAGTATGAGTCCTTATTTAGATTCAGACAGGACCCCATTCTACATGAAAGTATCTCCTCCATAGATGTGAGTCAGTGGTCAGTATAGACTCTAGATTGTGGAGGAAGGATAGTTAAGGGATTTACAAATCAATGGAAGAGCTCAAAGTTAACATTACAACTATGTTGGGGAAGATTTCTGTTTTGTGCTATGTATTAACTGCTTTGTAAATTATACATAGTTATTTCCACAGTGTGTGAGTTCAGTAATTCTCAATAAATTTTTTTATTGTATTATGAATCTCCAAATTAAGGAGCTTCTCCAAATATTGTCATGGTTAATCCCTGAACTGGAAGTATTATGGGGAAGAAGGGGTAGAGTCACTAACAAATACAGCAAGATTCTGGTTCCCAAAGTGGGCAAATCAGATAAGTTATGCTATTTGCAGATACTGCCTCACAGGCTTATATGGTCAAGTTATATGACCTACAGTTATAGTGGTGCCTCTATGTGCCATTTAAATCAAAAGAATTGTTTCTGTTTTTAAGGAAGGACCCAAATGCTGTATTTTTTGAATCCCTGAATTTAATTTTTAAAAGTTTTCTCTCCTCTCCCTTCTGTCAAGTTAATTGTGCTTGTTTTTCACCTTAGGAAATACTCTTCTAAGCCAGTTTGGGCTTAGAAACCACTATCCATACTTGTTAGAATTGTCTATAACAGATGAGTAAATGGGTAGCTTAAGGGTTCAAAGGCTTACAATGGGAATTTATTAGGTTAAAAGCTTATAGTTCTGAGGCTGTGAAAATGTCCAAATCAAGGCATCATCAGAGATGGGGTCTCACCCAAAGTCAATTGCTGACAGTCCTCTTATGGTCTCCCTGAAACTCAGGTGTAGGCAATCAATCAGGCATGTGTTTTGGCTTTCCCCTCTCCTCTGGCCTCCTCTCTTTGAACCTCTCAGGGGCCTCTTTCTGAACCTCTGTACTCCGCTGATTCCAGCCTCCAGCCTCCAGGACCTTTCTCTCAGCCTTGTGGGGTTTTTGTCTCTGCTGCTTTTTTCTGTGTCTCTCTGTTTTCAGTCCTCCATTCATAAAGGAGTCCAGCAAGAGGACCGAGACCCACCCTGGGTCATGCCTCACTGAAGTAATCCAATCAAAGTACCCCCACTGAATCCAATCCAATCAAAGAGTTCCACACCACAGGAATGGATTAGCTCCAAGAACATGAGCTTTTCTGGGGTCCACAAAAACTTCAAACTGTCACAAAGTCCTCTTTTGCTCACTTTTTGTTCTCAATTGTTTAAGTGAGGACTATTACTAACTGGCTAAATTCCAACTATTTAAAACTATTGGCCAAAAATTCAGGTTAAAATTCAGATTTCTATTTCAATTACTGCCATATTACTAAGCATCAAGCTTGTGATGGTTAAGTTCATGTATCAGCTTGGCCAGGTTATGGTGTCCAGTTGTTTGGTCAAGCAAGCACTGGCCTGGTTATTACTGTGAGGGTATTTCATGGATTTAAATCGTTAGTCAGTTGATTGCATCTATGGCTGATTACATTTACAATCTACTAAGATTGCCTTCAACAGAGAGAAGTCTCATCCAATCAGCTGAAGGCCTTAAAGGGAGAATTGATGATTTCAGTTATTAGAAAGAAGAATTTCTATCTCTACTTCAGGCAGCCAGCTTCTCTTGGGGAGTCCATCAAAACCATCAGAGTTCCCAGCTTGTGGACTGCCCTACGGATTTTAGGCTTGTCCATCCCCGTAGTCACATGAGCCAATTCCTATAATAAATCTCATAATATTTACATTTTATACATATGCATATATGTGTGTGTATGTGTGTGTGTGTGTGTATCCTGTCATTTTTGTTTTCCTGTAGAATCCTGATTAATACAATGCTAAATCATCCTATAAGTCTCTCAGTTTACACAACTGCAAAACCGTCCCCCCACTTCAGGTACAGAAAGGCTTGATTGCCACCATGTACCTTAATTTTCTACTGTAAAACCTTGCTACACCATAAAGCATTATCCTAGCCAATTAAGAATATCTTGGACCTTGCTTAGAAATCTATAGAAAAGAATCTCAAATCTCTAGGCCATTTCATTAGGAAAAAGGCCAAGAAGTTGATCTTTCCTAACAAATATTCCAGCTGTTGCAAAAATATCATGCCAAGCCCTAGGGTAGATGTTTTATATAGTTGGAAAAAATCCACAATATTGGGTATCTAGAAATTTTCTAAGATTTGCTTAAACTATTATATAAAGTAGTGCTGTGTTTATGTGGGTGAAATGAAGAAAAAGGCAAGGAGAACAATGCACTTATTCTTCTAATAATCTTTAAAATTTGTCACATCAGATGATGCCAAATTCAGTGAGGCATATTGCAAATATGGCTTCACACTCATCCCCTTCTTTCAAGTTGTGGAGATTGTTTTGCTATCCTTTGAATATGCCCAGAAGTCTTGCTTTGGCCAGTGGGACATTAGCAAACTTGACAGAAACAAAAGCTAGAATTTTGTTTACACATTGGAACTTGCCTCTTGCTGTTCTTGGACCCTGCCTCCACCATAAGAAACAGTCCCAACTAGCCTGCTGGAGAATGAGAGACCTTGTGAAGATAAGCCAAGTTGTCCCACTGAAAACCAGCCAACTGCCAAAATAGAGCCACTAACCAGCCCACAGCTGACGCAAACACATGAGGGAGAACATATGAATTCACAGAGCCCTCTAAATAAGTCCAGCCTAAACTGCTAACCCCCGGATTCATGAACTAAATAAATGGATGTTGTTTTAAGCTCCTAGTTTTGGGGTGATTTGTTACTTAATAATAGATAACTGATACACTCAACATCCATTCCCCTTTATTCCTTGCTGGCAGGTTACAAATAAGTGCAAAGATTCGAGGAAGGGTGACCCAATTCCCTCCTCTAGGAATAAGTCTTGATTGATCTAAGCCAATGATCTACAAGGAATAATTGTTCTATTGCCATTGATTGGTGAGTAGTTGGTGTGACCATTGAAATCTGAGGAATGGTCTGCTGAGGCGCTGGATCTTTCTCTGCTTCTAGATGTCTGTGAGATGTAGAATTGCTGAAGCCACTTTGCTACCAGCCTGAAGATGGAAATAAACTTAGGGAGAAAATAAGAACCAAGAAACTCACAAAGAAGCAGCACTAGAGCCCTCATACTCAATACCTCTAGCTCTACTTTTTGGCTTCTTGTTATGGAAGAGTCTGAATTTTCCTAATGTCTGTGCCAGTTTGAGTAGGTGTCATCAGTGCCTTGTGTTCTAACTGATACTTTTGCCTGTCTTGAGCACTCACTCCCTGTACAGCAGGTCATTCCAATTGGCAGCCAGGAATGTGTAACTTGCAGTAAACACTTCACAGCCATTACATGAAATGTGTATACTTTTGCTTCATTAGAAAAATACATTTTAAAAATTACTTATTTTCCTTCTTTCTGTACATGTTGATCATATTACCTTCTGGAAATGTTTTTTAATGTGAATATAGTTTCTAGGCCATAATTTTGAAGCCACATACAGACTAGGGTAGACATGACCAAAGTCAGGTCTAGAACCTAAAGGAAATAGCAATATGTCTGTTCATCTGTGCTGATTTATAGTAAGCTTTTTATAGAAACCAAATTGATATTGTCCTTGATTCATCTTGGAGCATAGTTTTTCGACTTGATGGTAGGAGGAAATGAATGCAGTTTTTCCAATGGAAATTAGCAGTTACCACTTAAGAGCCAGCTCTTTTGCAAACCCAAGCATGATCTAACTAGAAAGGGTAAGATGTGTGGTGATCCCTGAAAAGAATTTTGAGCCAGGGTGATACTGAGTAGTTATGAAATTGTTTTTACTCAGTTTTTAAGTGCCAGTGCATCTTTGATTACTTTCACACTAATCTGATTACGGAAATTGTGTGCAATATACTGCACAAACGTTTACTTTCTGCAATCATAGACAATGTCAGGCAAGAAGCCCACCATCCATTCTGCACAGGACAAATTTGGCCCTCTCATATAGCTCACTTTTGAATGAGTCCAGTAAAATGGTACATGAAATACTTTTGCTAGAGAATACCCTTTTATCTATACATGCATTTGCCAAAAATACATTCTTCTATTTCCAGAAATACTTTAATAAGCTTCTCTTGAAAAGTGTTCCTTAGTCTAGTAAGTGGGGAAATGTATAGGACCTGTCCTTTTAAAGAAATTAACGATGCAAGACTCTGAAAAGTATTGCAGTTTAAATTTTTTAAGACTGTTTAACCCATTGTTCTGTAAGATGCCATTGATGAAATGCTGCTTTAGTAGAATCTATTGACTTGGCAATGAATGGGAAATGAGATTCAATAGAAAGTAGTAAAACTTACACTAAAATGTTGAGCCTAAATGACTGGAAGAGACATTTAGAAGAAAGGAAGATTCTGTTAAGAAGAAAGGAAGCATGAAGAAGGTTTCAGGTAGGGGGAGATGATGTGTTCATTCTGAGCATAGTGAGTTTGTTATAAAGATCCCCTTTGAGGTAAAACCATACAGAAGTTGGAAATTCAGGTCTAGAGCTTACTAGAATGCCCCTGACTAGAGATGAAGATTTCAAAGTCGGATACAGAAGTGAAAATTGAATCAAGAGCAATAAATCAAATCTGGAAGGAAATGATGAAAAGAGAAAAGAATGCCAAGGGCACAGCATCTCTCTATATTTAGGGAGCTATCAGAAAATTAAGAAGAGAACCAGAAAAGCAGGCTCCTATAGAAGCCTAGTCTTGATTTGAGGAGGAAGAAATGTTATCCAGAGGTTAAAGAGACAAAGATCTGAGATAAGGTTGCAGAATGTGGTGATTTAAGGTGATTGGGGACCTTCTAGGGGGCATTGAGACATTGTGGTGAGGTCATAAACCTTATGGAAAAGGCTAAGAACTAAGGAACTGCAGAGGAAGTAAAGGCCAAGAGCCCTGACCTAATGAGTCAGTGATGAAGAGAATGAGAAAGATAACCTAAGAAAGAGCAGGGTAGAGGAAATATTCATATTTTTAAGATATAGAAATGTCCAAGTTTTTTTGTAGACAAAGGGAATTGTTAAAGATGCAAGTAAAAAGGGGTTAGTTGATAAAGTTTCAAAGAGGCAGGGGTGTGGGGAGGACTGAGGCCAGGAATCTGGGTGCTACTGCTAAAAGATAAGTCGATACGGCCTTTTTAAAGAGCAACATAACAATATCAAAACTTTGAAAGTGCACACCCTTTGACTGAGTGATCTCACCTATATGATTCTATGCCATAGAAAAACTAGGGCAAGTGTGCAAGGATACTCATTACAATATTACCTGTAACAGCAAAATATGGATAACTTAAATGACCTTCAATAAAGGAATACTGAAATAAATCATGGTAGACCTCTTCTATAGAATACCATGCAGCTATTAAAAACAGTGAGCAAAATATGTATGTACTGAAATGGAATGGAGCTCAAAACATCCTCCCACTGCACTGTAAGTTCAACTAGGACAGGAACCACATTTGTTTCCTCACCCTTTAAAAACATATTTCAGAATAACACATACAACTTGTATCCTGTTTGTAAATATGTATGTATGTTTTTACATGCATAGAAAAAATTCTGGAAAAACATCCAGCAAATTAAAGTGGTATCTTTAGAAAGCAGGGTTGGATGGGAAGCAGAAGAAGAGAGATGAGATAGATTCACCTCTTTGCTTTAAATTCTTCTGTATTCTTTAATTTTTACAAACATGAATTCCTTTTGTAATTTCAATATGCTAATAAAACATATAAAGTCACTGAAGGAAAGGGAAGAAGAGTGCAGTCGGATGGGCTAGCCTTAGGAAGGGCCAAGCCTCTCTTCCTGAGAGACAGTAGTGAAGGATGGAAAAGTTAGCGAAAGGAGGAAAAACTAGAGAACCCAAACATTTGTCTCAATAAAGTTGGTACCTGTGCCATCCATGAGATGGAGGAAAGTGGGGACAGACTGGGATCTGAAGACGGCTGGGAAGGTTGACGACATGGACGCAGTTTTAGAGCTGGGGAGACCTTGGAAGCCATCCAACTCAACCACCCACTTTAACGGACTTGCCAAAGATGACAGGGTTTGTGAGTGCCAGCGCTGGAATTAGTGCCAGGCCAGTTCAACAGCCTCTAAAATAAGCAACAAGGAATTCAAAACAGATGAATCAATGGATTGCCAGAGATTTGTGAGGAGTTTGATAAGGTTAAGACCAAGGAATTGTGGTATAAAGAGTTTGCACTATTTGATGGCATTCTGGGTCAATGCCAGGCAGCCTGTGAACTGGTGCAGAGGCAAAGAAAAGGATGTGGAGAATTGGCAGGGTGTGAGGGGAGACTGAGAAGTAAAAAGGATTTCCAGGCAATAAATGAAAGAATGAGGAGCTGAAACCTGTCTGCTAATGAGAAAACTTCTGGGCTTAGAAAAACTAACTGCAAAGTGGGAGACTGCCTGTTACATAGATGACTGACAGGTTGCCTGGCTATTTCACTGATTGACTCAAATGAGCAAAAGGCCCTGGATTGCTCTACTTTCATCCGAAAAATCATAGATATGCTAATGTTAAATTAGGTAAGTGGACGAAGGTGTAGCTCCAATTGTAAAAGCAGAACCAGTGCTTAAAATGTCAGGGGCTTAAAATGTCTGCTGGCTCCCAGAATCTCTCAAGGGCATGGTGGCTTACCACTCCGAGCAGGTTTAGCTCAGCCTTTCATCAGGCAGCGGCTGATTAAGACTAAAACATCCTGGCAGTTGTTGTTCCGTCTTTTCTGTCCATGGAACAGAGGCTAAGGCACTCATCCAGCCTTCCGGCAGCCTGCTGGACCCCGTTAGGATTATGCTTTCTGCCCACATCCAGCTGGCTTCTCCCCAGCCACGACGTAGGGTAGAGGGTGAACCACAGCCTGTGGCATTGTCCCCCATTCCAAGGAAGGATCAGAGGCAACTGTTTAAGTTATTAAAAAGGGTGGCAGTGAGAGGCAGAAGGCGCAGACAATGTTCTTCTGATCTCTGTGTGATGGCTTTATGTTTTTTGTTTATTTTTTAATTTCTTTTCTTTTTATGGCTCATACTCATGTCTCACACACGACCAGAAGGCTTGAGTTTGTGTCCTACTTTGGCCATATGTGCTATTCAAAGCTGCTTAACGGTCTCAGTTAAGCTACTTCATCAGGAAGAATAAGAATATTTGTCATGAGAGATTGAGTTCTGCTAAGTTTAAACGGCAGATTGCATAAAATCTGTGAATAAACAAGGAATCTGCATCTAATATTTCATCCATGGCAATTCCCCATGCTCCCTGGTATCCGCACACAAGTAGATACTCCCTGTTCTGTAACTGTTAACCCCTCAACCCTTCACAAGAGCACACAGTTCAGGCAGGCTGTGCCTCCACTTGGCCTTGGGCTTGTGGACGTCACAAACATTTTATCATAGTTTACTCCTTTGCTTTTTACAAACTGAAATTATATATTTAGGATCTTCACAAATAGCAAGAATAAAACAATTCACAGATAAGAAAAATAGGGGATAATTGGCGGGAATGGAATTCAACTTGATTGAAACATTAAATCTCATTAAGAGTTTGTTGAATGCCCTGCAGGTGAGCTGTGTCCCAGAACATCCACCCTCTTCTGCCCACAGAGTCCCAGTTTCCTGCAGTACCCTGTGTGGTTGGCCTGGCCTTTTCCCACCTCCAGCCCTACTTGGTTTGATGGAATATTGTTCTAGGAAGCACACACCGTGGGGCCAGTGAACTGCTGTGTAATAGAGGGGTGAATCAGGGACAGGAGACATATTTCCAAATTCCTTTCCTTTTGTGTCTCCAGCAGCATAATTTCTTTTCTGGCCTACACTTCTGAATCTGGCAGAGTTTAAAATAATAACTCATATTTCTCTTCCCTTTGTTGCATTTAATTTGTTACAGGGACTGTCCACATGATTTCCTAAGGTAACCAAAATGTAGTTTGGGACACAAATTACCAGATCCTGGGCGTAATTATTCCAGCAGGGAAAGCCATGGAAAATTCTTTCTGGTGTTGCTTTTTCATCCACCCATCTGCTGCTATGGAAAGGCCAGAACAGCGAGAGAGACTGGGAAAAGGGCCTCTCCTAGATTATCAGAGCTTCAAATGGGACCCCAGGCTCATCTTGCTTCACTCTTCATTCTGCAGAGGGGAAGACAGAAGGCCAGGAAGTTTCCGACACACTCCCAAGGCCGTGAGCCAGTGAGGGGCTGCCCTGAGATGAGAGCGCCAGGTCTCCAGCCCCCAGCCCAGGGCCTTTTTTTCCCTCTCTGTGCTCTGCCCCAGGCCCTCCATGCCACTTCTTGTCATGGCTCATTTTAACACTAAGTTAAATTTGCACTAGAGCTTTCCCAAAGTCTGCTCAGCCAAACTAAGCACAGAGATGTTATGGGCTCAACTTCAGTAGCCAGCTGGAGGAAATGCTTATTTCATGGTCTTTGGTACATAAGCATATTCACCAAGATGATCTCTTTCCTTAGCATAGAGCCTGAGCTTCTGCAAGCCCAATCCTTAAATTCTCTGTGCTCAGATAATCCAGTTTAAAAAGGCAGAACAGTCTTTCACATTTATTCAGTCATTTAAAGAGAAATGTGACCTCTTTCAATCATATGCTTCTTCTCTCCTCCTATCCCATAATCAATTTCTTGTCATTTGGCATATTTTGTTTTCTAATAAACGTTAATTAAGAATTATTACAAATGAATTGCGTGTCATAATCCAATGGGCAGGAATCTTGAACACTGGCCCTCTCTGTATCCTTGCTGCTCAGCTGCTACTTAATTTGGGTTGTACAAGTTTAAAATGTCAAGGGCGGAAGATTTCAAAAGCCAGGAGGAATGGGAAGAAATCACACCAAGCTGAGAACTTGAAGATCGGCCATTGGGTCACACTTGACGGCTCACTAATTCTTCTATTTCCCGCAGCTTTTAGTTGGATGAGGATGTTCACCTCACAGAGTTACCAGGAGAATTATTTGTGACAGCATTCTGCAAACTCACAAGGACAGAAAGTCAAGATAAATGTAAAGTACCATATCAATCCTAAAAACCTTTAGTAATTATAAAGTTTCTGAATCTGTTTTAGAATACTAGTCAGAAAATTGTCCCTTCAAGCCCTAAATTATAGCCTAGACCCTTCACTTTATTCTCTTATTCCTAAGAAGTCTTAACTATGTCAGAGACTACAGCTGAAGAAGCAAATAGAGAACTGATCCAATTAAGGACTCGACTCACAATGAAATCTCTTTGCACTGAAAGAGCCAGGTAATTAAGGCCAGAGTGGTTGGAGCCTTGAATTACCTGGATGGCACTAAGAATTAAGATGGAGACCTGTAATCAAGGGAGAGATGTTGTCTCAGGTCCCTAATGAGAGCCATGACCGTGTGCAGGTTTGCAGCCACCACGAGAAATGCTAATGCATACCAAACACCGCGTTGATAACAAAGCATTTTAAGTAAGTTATAACTTCTGAATGTTAAAAATTCCTGAAAGAGAGCTGAAAAATACTTATTATTTATAGATAGAGAAATGTCTTACCTTTATAATCAGCAACGTACTTCTCTGTTTTCTAGTCTTCTCCAGAATACATTAGTCATATAAACAACTGTAATAATATTAATATTAAGGATAATAATAGCAGTTAACGTTTATTGAGTGTTCCGTATGTGATAGTATTATTCTGAGCAATTTACATGCATTATCTTGTTTCAACCTCATAAAAACTCTACGAGGGGCGCCCTGCTGAGCTGCAGGGCCGCGGTGGGGCGTTGCCGCTGGGGGAGTGGGGGGAGCTGGAAGACCTGGGACGCGCCTCTGGTCCGGCAGTACCCGCCGCCTGGGTCCGGGCGGGCCTATGGGGCTGTTTTCCTTGCCCAAGGGAGGCTGAGCCTCCCTCCCCGCACCGGGTGAGTGGGGCCGCGTCCCCGCAGCCGGGAGCCGCGCCGCGCGCACCTGTCCCCGCGAGGGGCGCGCGGGGACCTGGAGCTGCCCGCGCCGGCCGGGCGGTCGGACGTGGGGGCTCCAGGCGGAGGGACCCTGGTGGCGAGGGCGTGTGGACGTGCCCCGGGCGTCGTTGGGACCGCTGTCTCCTTGTCGGTTTCTCCACTTTGGTAATAAAAGTTGTTCAAAGGCGGCTCCAGGGTCTTTATATATATCCATCCCCGACTTTGGCTAAACCGGGAGTTTGTAGGCCGCAGGCGTGCGCAGAGGGTACTGTGTGTGGGCCATTCTTTGAGAAGCGTAGATGCAGTCAGGCTGCAAAAGATCCTCTTTCTGAGTGAATTGAAGTGCTTAATGTTCTAGGAGACGTGCTTTTTCCTGTGTCTGTACCAACTGTTTAAAGACGGTGCTCAATAAAGTCTCATATAGTCTTTAAAAAAAAAACCCTATGAGGGAGGCCGATGTGGCTCAACCAGTTGGGTGCCTGCCTACCACATGGGAGGTCTGGGGTTCAGTCCCTGTGCCCACTAAAGAAAAGGAACAGCTGCACCCACTGCAAGGAGCAGACTCATCAACCCGAACGCGCAGACACCTAAACAAGCAGATGCCACAAGCCAGCAGATGCCGCAGCCCATGGGGAATGGATGTGTCTCAGGCGATCCTGCACTCCATGTGGCAGGTCCTGGGTTTAGTTCCCAGTGCCTCCTGGAGAATGTGAGCTTGGCGGTTGGGCAGTTTGATGTAATTATGAATTCCAAAAATATAATTGGATCATGCTTGTAAACTGATCTGTTAATCTGGGCATGATTAAGTTATGATTAGGGCGTTCACTGGGCCATGTCAGTAGGGCATTGAGCCCCACCCCTTGGTGGGTGGGGAATCGAATATAAAAGGCAAGGCAAAGAACAGAGTTGAAGCAGTCTTTTGAGAAGCAGTTTTGATGTTGGAAAGAAGGCCCCAGGAGAAGAGAAGCAAGCTGTTTGCCTGATCGTCTACAGCTGACCTTGTGGAGGAAACAGGAGCTAAGCCCGGAGAGAAACGCAGCCCCGGGAAGAGGGGAACCCCAGAAGCCTGACCCCTGGCAAACGCCGGCAGCTGTCTTGCTCTAACACGTGGCAATGGACTGTGGTGAGAGAAGAAACATAATGCTTATGGCCTGGTATTTGTGGACTTCTACCCCAAATAAATACCCTTTGTAAAGACCAACCCATTTTTGGTATTTCACATTAGCACCCCTTTGGCTGACCAATACAGTGAGCAAAGAATGCACAGACAGACGAGAGAACCCTCTGGGGGGTGGGGGATAAATTTTTAAAAAACAAAGTAAATAAATCTTTTGAAAGAACCCTAGGAGACAGGTATGCTACCCATTTTACAGATGTGGCGACTAAGGCTTTGAGAATGAAACTAATTCCCGCTATCACACAGCTGGTAAATAGAAAGTTAAGGAAGTCAAACACAGATAATCTGGAACCAGAGTCTGAATTTTTAACAACTACATTCTTATTTCTTTAATTTATGGACTATCAATCTATGGCTTTACTTTCCTAATGACTTCCTCTAGAAGATTAGCATCCCTCCTTAGCAAACCGTCTCCTTTGTTTTCTCACTGAGTCACTCAAGTTAAAGTCTCTTTCAAAATCACAAGTTTCTCAAATTCTTACTGTCCTTCTATCTCTTGGAATCCTTTTGGTTATCAGTAATAGAAAATCAAACTCAAATTGCCACAATGATCCTCTTATGTGCTCTATTTTTCTCTTTTCCATAGCATTTTTATCACTCTTTAACATATGATAAAATGTATTTATTTTTTGTCTGTCTTCTCTACTTGAATGGAAACTCCATGAGAGACAAAGGTTTGTCTGTTTTGTTTACCAGTGTGTTCCAAAAACCTAGAACTGTGCCTGGCACATGTAAGGGCTTGGTACATGTATGATGAATGAATGTCCCGTATTTACACTGAAGCTTTAGTCTGTATCATTGTGGCAGATTGAGTATGTATGTGGCAGAAAAAAAATATGTTGTTAATCTTAATCCATTCCTGTGGTTCAGAACCCATTGTAAATAGGACCTTTTGAAGATGTTATTTTTAGTGAAGCTGTGGCCTGACTGAATCAGGGTGGGCTTTAATCAATATCACTGGAGAACTTACAAAGAGAAGTCAGAGAAAGCTCAAAGAGGAGCCAGAAGCTGGGAGTCATCAGAAACCGGGATCCAGGCAACAGAAAAGGCCACCCAGGAAGACACTTGAAGTCAGTGGAAACCAGAAGAAAAGACCCCAGGAGAGAGAGAGCACCATGTGACACGTGGCAGAGACAGAAACCAAAGGACTTCAAGCATTGCAGCCAGCCAGAGCCAGATCACTACCAGCTTCAGGGAGAAAGCATGGTCTTGCCAATGCCTTGATTTTGGACTTTAGCCTCTGAGACCACAAGTTAATAAATGCTTGTTGTTTAAGCCAATCAATTGTATGGTATTTGCCATAGCAGCCTGACAAACTAAGACAGGGAGCTTCACTTAGAGCTGCCAGTGACTCCAGGGATGGCAAAATCTCTCCTCCATGTACAGGAGAAAAGAGCTGGCCACCCCTGGAAGCTCTTTCCAGAAGACCCTAGGAAACCTCTCTTTCCATGTGATTAACCCATGTTGGTCTCATGGTCATCCGTGAACCAATAATTGTTTCCCCACATGGGATGAGATTACATTGGTTAGTCCAGGCCTGGGCCAAGAGCAATGATACACTTATACAGAGGCTGGAGGAGGTGTGAATGCTCCAAGGAAAGTAAAGATGGTTATTAAGAGCTATCTGCTTAAATGTCCACTAAAACTACCATCACCATTATTAGGGTCCCAGTGATGTCAGTGTGAAAGCTACTCTAGAAATTCCACACAGGAATTTTGCTGTATTTAAGGGTGAAAGCCTATACTCTATGGATTCCTTCATTAATAAGAAATTGCACAGGTCATGATCCCAAATATCATCATCATTATTTATATATATATATTAATTATTTTTAAATTTTAATTATTCAGAAAAAGAAAAAGTCCTTGGGGTAGTTTAATGGGAAAGTTTATCTTTTTATTAAATAAGGGAGATATGTTATTCACTTACCAGCTTGAGATTAAATATAAAGTCAATGTGGGACTTTTGAGAAAACAAATGAGGACAACAAAAGGAAGAAGGAGGAGGAGGAGGAGGAGAAGGAGAAGGAGAGGAAGAAGAAGGAGGAAAAGAAGGAAAAGGGAAAAAGAAGAGCAAGAGTAACAAAAATAGTGAGGAAAAGAGAGAACCATTAATGGTTACTTACAAGTAGTCAAAATAGTCAAAATAGATCCAGGGTGAGTAATTAATGAACTTTTCTAAAGGATGAAGTGTGGATTGATAGATGCTATCTTAAAGGAATCACTGCCGGGCGTCCCCTTCCTCTGGCAGAGGGGTCTGTGTGTTGAGGCTCAGGAAACTCTGGACAGTGCATTGGTTGGGAAACACAAGTTTCAAACACTGCTTTCTTTACAGGCCCTGCCCTTCCCCTCCAAAAGGAGGGAGTGACTCCATTCCAGCCAAAACTCACTCCAATTTCAAGGAAATATTGGTTTTACAAATTGAGATATCTACATTGCATCTGGATGACTGCAGGAATGGGGAGTTCTGTTCAGGGGGCACGGTAGCAGCCCCTGCATGTGTTTCTGGCAGCGTCACTGCAGGCCTAGACCACTATTGCACCAGTTTTCCAGCTCTCCCTCTGGCCCCAGCCTCTCCCCACTCCAGTGTGTCCCCACATCTCTGAGTGATTAATTCTTCTTAACTCCCCTGTGGTCTTATTCCTTCCCTCCTTAGTCAGAAACTATAAAGTAATCAGGCCCAGACTTATCTTTTCCAAATTATCTCCCATTAATCCCCCAAATTAACTTGGTGCAACGCTTGCACCTGCCAGCTTGCGTTGCCTGAGTATGCGTGTATTTTCCCACTCCTGTGCCTGTGCTGATGCTGTTCTACCTTCCTATGGCCTCCCCCGCCCCCAAACCACCTCCCACACCGAATTTCTATATGGTTGTGGAGCTGCAGCTCAAGTCTATAATGCCTTCCCTTCTTATTAACCTCAAAGAGCTCCCTTCCTGTTTTAATACCCAAGAACATTGGATTTGTGCTTATCTTGGGTCCCTACTGACTTGAATTGTAGTTCCTGGGATTCATGTCATAAATTCCTAGACTATAAGGATGTTCTATAATATTATCCATAGTAATATCCACGGTGTCTTTCACATATTAGATCCCAGTTATGATTATTGGAGGGAAGGAGAAAGAAAATGAGACAGGAGTCCAGTTGTATGGACATTAATTATTATTCTAAATTTTATAGAATTAGAGTAACTGAAGAATTTAAGACAGGCTTTTAAAGCATCTGGAGAATGTGGGTACTACATTCTGTGCCTTATATATTATGGACTTATAATGTTTTTAAAACAAGCGTTAAAATAAAGTAAGGAATATAGTATAAGAATCTGATCTAAGAGGCATCTCAAAAAACTTTCCAAAACTAAACTATTCATCATCTTCATTTCCCCAGCCTGCTCCTCCCATAGTCCTTCCCATTTCAGCAATGGCAAATCCAGCCTTCAAGTCTGCTCAGGCTAAAAACATTGGCCTCAGTCTTGAGTCATTCCTCTCATTTCTAATATCCTATCCATAAACTAATCCCATTGGTTCTACATTCTAAATAAATCCTGAGTCTGACAACTTCTTAATTTTACTGCTGCCATCCTGGACCAAGCCACCATCATCTCGCACCAGTATTATTATACTAGCCTCTAAATAGTCTTCCTGCTCCCACTTCACTCTTTCCCTACAATCTGTTCCCCATGTAGCATACGGAATAAGTTAAAACACATCAGCCCTCTATAAAAAAATCCTCCGAACGCTTCCCAGCTCATTCAGGACAAAATCCACATTCTTTATAATTGTCTCAAAAGTTCTTCATGACCGGCCCCATACAATCCCCACCTTTTGACTTCATCTCCAACTACTCTTTACCTCCATCACTTCATTCTAGCCTTTCTCTCTGACCTGCTCTTCCATGCAGATAGCTGCCTGGTTTGGCCCTCCCCTCCTTCTGGACTCTGCTCTAACATTGTCATGTCAGTGAGGCCTTCCTGGTGACCCTATTTAAAACAGCTTTAACCCACCTTCCCCCAGACTCTATCCCCCTTACCCTGTTTTTTGTTTGTTTGTTTGTTTGTTTTGCTCCATAACACTTACCATCTGACATACTATATGTTCTCTTTTCTGGCTGTTCATTCTCTATCTCTTACCCTTGCATCAGCTAGAATGTAAACTCCATGAAGCCAGGGATTTTCGTATGATTCTTCTGTGCTATATCCCTTGATCCTAAAAGTATGTCTGTTGCAAAGCAGACACTCAATAAATATTTGCTGAATGAATGGATGATTATATATTATTTATAGTGTGAAATATTCAGGGAATGCAGACCACCTAAAAGATGTGAAGGACAATGACTTTAGAACCTTTCTTCTAAAGGTCTGAAACTGGAAGAGCAGTAACTGCTTCAATTGGTATATGAAATCCTCTGAAACTGTAAAACACCATGCAAATTTGAGGCATTAATATGATTATTATGTCTTCTCTACTTCTAAATATATTTTCCCAAAACCAGTTGATTTCCTAAAGTGAGCGTGCCCATTGGGTAATGCAAAGAATGCAGTGCTAGGTGATAGAGATTTTTTTTTAGGAGGTACCAGGGATTGAACCCAGGACCTCGTACATGAGAAGCAGGCACTCAACCATGGAGCTATATCTGCTCCCCAATAAGAGTTGTATTTTTCATTTGTTTGTTTTTAGGAGGTACCAGTGATCAAACCCAGGACATCATACATGGGAAGCAGGCACTCAACCACTCCTAGGTGATAGAGATTTTGATTTAAAAAGAACCTTACAGATTCATCGCTGCACCCTCTCCTGCTTATACAGCAATCCTCCTCCTAGTGAGCAATCCCTTTGTGGTGCTGGGGTGGGGTGGGTTTGGGGATACAAATAGCCAGATTCTCTGGTTTCCTCTTTTGAACACTGTCTAATTCTGTTTGTAATTGTATCATTTCATGATTCAGTCCCAGGAGTTCCTAATTTGTATTGATCTCATCATGAGCCAGCTGTTGACACCTTCTGTTCTCCATGGATTACTTTACTACTGGGCATCAATCACTTCCCTTAGCACTAATGAAGTAATCATCCTAATAGACCTAAGGGGTGGCCACAAAAGAGAGGAGTCAATAATCCTTGTTAGGTCTCTTTGCTCTCAGCTGTTTAGTCCACCCCAAACCATGTGGATCAGGATGTTCTATTTGCCCTTATCATTCACAGATGCTCTCTGAGCCCCCCTTTCATGGGTACAGCTCCTCCTTGTGGCACTTACAGAGCCTATTTGAAAAGACAGGGCTTCCCAGCCTTCTAATTGGCCTCTCAGGGCTGCCCTCCTGTCCAGCCCCATATGCACCAGGGGGGTCTTCCCAAAATGCAAAGGCAAATGACACTATTCACAGTAATATTTTGGAATTACATTGACATGAAGGAAAAGTTTAAAAATAATACGTGCAGCTTGATTTCATTTTTGTACCATAAAAAAGATGGACTATATATGTTAATACGATAGTAACAAAAGTATGAAGATATTTGCACCAAGATGTTTTCAGTGTTGTAAGTCATCGCCCCAGAGTGATAAGATTCCTGGTGACTGTTATTTGCTCCTTTTTAACTATCTGTACTATCTAATTTTACTATAACTATTTGTATTAGTCAGCCAAAGGGGTGCTGATGCAAAGTACCAGAAATCTGTTGGCTTTTATAAAGGGCATTTATTTGGGGTAGAAGCTTACAGTCACAAGGCCATAAAGCGTAAGTTACTTCCCTCACCAAAGTCTGTTGCCACATGTTGGAGCCAGATGGCTGCCGGTCTCTGTGAGGGTTCCGCCTTCCTCTTCCTCCTAAGGCTCCAGGTCCCAGCTCCTTCCTTTCTCAGCTGTAGGTTGGCATAAGGCTTGTCTTGTCTCTCTCCCTGGGGCTCGTGTCTTTCCCAGCTTAGTTGCTCTGCTCTCTTCACAAGGTCAGCCGTAGACTATCAGGCTCATTCTCTTCCCGGGGCCTCTGCCATGTCTAATGAAGCCTTCTCTCTTTCCTCATGTATCTGCTTCTCTGTGTATTTACTTCCTGGGGCTCCAACATCAAAACTCAAACTCTCTCCTCTGCCGTGTCATTTTCTCTGTGAGTCTCCACCCACCAAGGGGGCAGGGACTTGATAGCCTACTGATGTGGCCAAATCAAAGCCTTAATCATAATTTAATCAAAGAAAGGTGAAACATCTAAATCTAATACAATCTAATTAACCCAGAGGAACAGACAAGTTTACAAACACAATCCAATATCTATTTTTGGAATTCATGAGCAATGCCAAACTGCTACACTATTATATCCTGTACATTTTTTAAAAAAATCTTTAAATGCAAATATGATCACGTCATTCCTAGGCTTAAATTTTTTCACTTAAAAAATGTATATCCTCCATGGCTTTCTCACCCTCCTGTGGCATCAGTCTCTGTTCTTGGAGCACCATTCCTGCACCACCACCACCCCCTCCCTCGCCACCAGCTAAGACTCAGCACAATTGCCCTCTTCTTCTGGAAGCCTTCCCTGACTTCCCCCAGGCCATGTCTGGGTAAAGGGCTGGTTCTATATATTTTATTAGCACCCTGTGTGGACTTCCCCTTTCAATTCCTGTCTATCATTTTGCATTCCTTATAGGTCTACCTATAGTCTGTCTCGCTACCAGACACTTAACTCTTTAAGAGTTAGGATCATATTTTCCTCATTCTATCCTCAGCATCTAACTGACATACTGAGGTGTTCAGAAAATGCTAATTAAATAAATGAGTAAACAAATGAATGAATGAATGAGGAACAATGCAGAAAGGACATGTTATAAACCAAAAGAGGCTGTGACAACTTGTGTCACAGTCAGAAAAGGCAGCATATGTAGCATATTCTACCTACACCCTGAACACAAGCTTGAGAAAACTAACGGGAGGAAAAGCAACTTCTTAAAGGCCCCCAGCCCTCCATCTCCTAGCACTCCTGCTGCTGCTCCTCCTCGTAGAGCCTCAACTTGCCCCAGAGCCGTTTCTAAACAGGAAGCCCAGTCTGAGAGGAGGGAAGCATGAGGAGAAAAAGAGACACCATCTGTACTGGGTTGAAGAGAGTCCCCCCAAAGTTCACGTCCACCGGAACTTCAGAATGTCACCTTATTTGGGAGTGAAGTCTTTGCAGAAGTACTTAGTTGAGATGAAGTCATCCTGCATTAGGGCTGGGCCCTAAATCCAGTATGACTTGTGTCTTTAAAAGAAGAGAGAATTCGGGATGGAGAGACACTGACAGGGAGAACATTTTGTGATGACGGAGGCAGAGACTGGATCAATATGTCTACAAACCATGGAATACCTGGGCTACCAGAAGCTGGAAGAGGCAGGGAAGGATATTTCCCTAGAGCCTTCAGGAAAAGCAGGGCCCCATGGACACCTTGATTTCAGACTTCTGGCCTCCGGAACTGTGAGATAATAAATTGCTGTTGTTTTAAGCCACCCAGTCTGTGGTCATTTGTTACGCAGCCCTCAGAAACTAAGACACTATCTTCCACCTTACATTCCTGCCACTTGATAATCAGCTGGAACCCTCACAGCAGGGCTGACTTGTGCTTGCTTCTGAATCTCATCATAAAATTGTCACTAGTACACAGTCCCCACAAGAGTCCTCTGTCTGGTTGTGTCAAGATTAGCACATAAGAATCCAAAATAGCAGCTGATGTGACTTTCTATTTACAGAAGGGCACGCGGGATGCATTAGCACCATCCGCACTCAATCCTTGAGGACAGGCCCAGCAGCCAAGTGCTGAAAGGAGTGGGCAGCTGGGATGTGCATCTGCTGATAACTGCACCAGGGTACTCAGAAGGGAATTCAAGAACTTTCTTTTGATAAAGCCTTCCAGAGGCCAGATCTGCTGCTCCCAAAATGAAAAGTAGCTTGCTGTAGTTGGCAAAGCATTGGTCTGGGCTTAGGAAGGCATGGGCTCCTCAGTAGGCACAAACTGGCTTAGAGGCCTTGGAGAAGCCATTTACCTTCTTAGCCTTTCTGAACTTCAGGGCTCTTCTGTGCAATGGAGAGGGTGACAGTAGCATTCCTTTAATCTACAGGGTAGGGAAAGTCCCAAAGGAGATAACGGACATGGATGTACTTGATGAACGCCCAGCCCCAATCCCATGAAAGAGAGAGAGGGGGCCGGTCGTGATAAGAAAACGGCTACCTGGAGGAACTCCCCAGTTGTACTTTTAGCAGGAGCAAAATTTCCCCACTCCCAGGCCTTTTGTGGTCAAGGGTGGTCCTTGCATGAAGATTTCCTTTTTTCTGCTGCCTTCTAACTTGCTTAAAACAGCCACACTCTCTCCTTCCTGCCTGCGCTATTACCCCACAAGGCCTGGCTGCCTCGTGCATGGCTAATACCAGGAAGGTACAGGTAGTGGTCAAATCTGTAACTGGCTATTCTCAGCAAACGAGAGGTTACCCTAGCCATGGGATAAACATGGTTGTTTTTCCTCTTTAAAAATAGTTGTTCTGTTCTTCTTTGGGCCTTTAAAATACAGTGTAGTTAAATAAAATTAATTGAGCTCTTGTCACTGTGTGCCAGGCTGTGTCAATGCTTTATTTACATTATCACTCTTCATAATAATGGGCATCACTACCTCCATTTTACAGAGGAGAAAACTGACATTCAGAAAGACTAGTTGATGTCTAAATCAAGCTCCCAGAACTACTGAATAACAGACCTAGGATTTGAATCCTTTCTATTTCCTACAAAAAACCCATGCTCCTGTGTTTAATGGTATCAAAAATATTTGCAACAACAGATATAGGCCATTTTGTATTATCATATAGCCTGCAGAACTGTGTGGGAGAGAGTGTAGACTGCAATGTGAACTATGGTCCATGCTCAGTGGCAAAGCCCCAGGATGCAGTTATCAATTGCAATGAATGTGCCACACCAATAAAGGATGTTGTTTATGTGGGAGGGTGTGGGAGGTGTGGGGAGTGGGACATATGGGAATCCCTATATTTCCTGTGTAACATTTATGTAATCTAAGTATCTTTTTTAAAAAAATTTTAAATTATTATTAAATATATATATCTATATATATAGATATATGCATATAGATATAGATATAGATATAAATCGTGCCTGCAGAGAAAAGATGAGGAGGAAGCAGTGGGGTTGTATATTTAATCAAAAATAAAAAGTCCATCAGTCTTGGATTTAGATATGATGTGGCTCACTCATATCCCCCTGTTCAGGCCTTCTTGCAGAACCAGAACCTGGCCTGGTGGGCAGGGATAAGAAGCTGTGGGTTAAATGAAAAATGTGTGATTTGGGAAGCAGATGTGGCTCAAGCAGTTGAGCACCCACCTCCCACATAGGAAGTCCCAGGTTCTGTTCCCAGTGCCTCCTAAACAGACAATGAGCAGACAACAAGCAGACAAATGAGCAAAAAAAGAGAAAAGAAAAGAAAGAAAAACAATGAGCAAAACAAAAACAAAACAAAACAAAAAGACCAGCAAACATATGAGGGAGCCATCTGGGGCAGGGGAAGTGTGTGATTAATCAACAGCTAACAAAGAATAGGATAGGATGAGATCCCTCAGAAAATAAATGTGAACCATTTGTGAACTGAGGTCTATATCTGAAATAAAAATATGATATGTAGTTTTAATCATTATTATTTCAAGCTCTTTCAAAAGTAGAGTGGGATAGGAAAATCGAGCATCATTTTTTTTCCCTTTTCAAAATCTGGCTATATATTTTCCCAATATAAGTCTCTCGAAGAACCAACTAAACCAAACGTAGTTTTCACTTAATTTAGCAGCTTAACCTGCTTATGCGGAGGAAGATGATCATAATTTGGCTTAATGCTTCCTTGCAATACAATTTTTATATCTAAAAAATGAAAACATTACAAATATTTGGGGATCTATGGCAACTCTCTTTGCTTCTTCTGGCTTTTAGCACTTTTGCATCATACCATGTGAAAATCGAGGACCTTCGCATCACACTTCTCTGGGCTCCAGTGGTGCTTTACCACTGCCTAATCGTCTTAGTTTCCCAACAATGGCTTGCTTAACAACAGGAATTTATTGGCTCAGGGTTTCAGAGTCTAGAAGGCTTGTTTTCTCCTGAGGTCAGTATCTTCTGGCTAGCCAGCAATCTTTGCGGTTCCTGGCTTTTCCATCACCTGGCAATGCTCATGGCAGAGACTTCTCTTTTCTGTGTTTCACTGATTTCTAGCTTCTGCCTGCTCCCCATGGCTGTGGCTTCTCCTTCAGTGTTCAATTCCTTTCCTTCAGCCCTACTAGACTAAGTCCCACCCTCATTTAGTTTGGGCACACTTTAACTAATAACATCTTCAAGGGTCCTGTTTGCAAATGGGTTCACAACCACAGGACCAGGGGTTGGTTCTGAACATGCCTTTTGTGAGGAACATAATTCAATCCCCAACGCTAATTGCAGGACCTAAAGCAAGTCCCGTGCTCAGGAAAATCCCTGAGACTTCGATTTTCTCATCTGCCAAATGTGTATAACAGTATTTACTTTATGGGATTAACATGAAGATGAAATTAAATTAGATAACTTATGCAAATTTTCTGGCAAATAAGAGACACTCAAAAAATAGCAGTGCTTAGCTCTCCTTTATTTTGTGAGTTGCGGCATGGTATAGATAGATGTAGAAGATAGCTTTGGAATCAGTGAAGCATGGATTCAAATCTCAGTTCAGCTTTCCACAGGTTGTGTGACCTTGGGAAAATGTCCTAGTCTCTCTGAACTGCCATTTTTTTTTCATTAAAAGGAAATAATAGTCCTATTTTGCAGGACTGCTGCCAAGTTTTCAAATAACATGCAAAGTATCTAGCACATTATCAGTGCAATTTATTTATCCTTAGATAAAATGACTTTTGTTCTCTAAAATAAAGCTAATGATTAGGTTTTATGAAAAATACTTTGTTGCATGATTTAATGATTTCTAATATCTAGAAACTTATCTGGGTGTCATTGTACGGTTGTCTGATCTTATCATTTTAAGCCATGTTTGGGTCTTATGGGAATGTCCATTATAAGGTCCATTATAAAATCAATGTTAAAAAAAAGGTACCAATCAGCTGCAGTGGCTCCTGGCCCATTAATGGGGTTACCCCTGGCATAACATAGCCCAACTTCCCCCAAAAGTCTTGGAAAAGTTACGTGACTCACACCGATGCAGTAGGCATGAGATTACAGGACAAGAGGAAGAGGTTGGGGCTGTGGGTAGTATATTTGACAGGCTCATACACTGCAAGCCTTGTTCCTGGACCCTTACAAAGCACTTCTTTAGGATGAAAACAAAATGTTCTTTGTAAATAAAAGTTCATGCATTTGAGTAATGAAGTCATTTTCCAGCGGCAACAGTGAAAGATATTCTTCTCCCAAGCCTGCTGGGTGAAGACTGTGGGGAGGAAGAGGGGTGGCCAGTAAGTTTCGAGAGAAGATATTAATTAGCACAGAGTGCAGCTGTCATCTCTAGAAAATAAGAAACCTTGCTCAAGAAAGTGGGTGCCCTGTCCTCTGCCATTTGAGACCATCCACCACTGGCTCCTGCCCCTGGCATCCCTTTTCCACCCACTTTCCTGCAAATTAGAGGGGGCCACATACAAGCTCTATATAAATATAGATAAGACATCCGGCACCTTGACTAAATAAGTGACAGGAGGAAGCAATCCCAAACGCGGGATATTCATCGGGAGCACTTGGAAGGGTTCCAAACAGAGGGGGAAGGAGGCAGAAAGGAAAGGTCCGACCTCAGCATCTGAAAGGCTAACTTGGAGTGGGCGGGTCTGGAAGTGGAAGGTAACAAGGGAGCAGTGAGAATGAGTGTGGGAAGAAAGCCAGAAAGCGCAGTCCTCCACCCAGGCCCGGGGCGAGAGGGCGGCTGGGTGCTCGCGGGCGCTCCCGGATCCCATCTGCCTTTTGACACTGCTTTAAGCTCCGTCCATCGGTCGGTGTTTCAGCTAGCGCCTCTGGGAAGAAGAACCAAGAGAAAGCGAGAGAGGCAAAAAGAGGGACAAGGGGAGAGATAGAAAGGGGGGAGAGAGAGTCGCTTTCTCTCTCTCTCTCTCTCTCTTTTAATTAGGAGCTCGTTACACAGCCTTGATTTCGCACATCTGGAAACTGCAGACAGAGAAAGCAAAAGAAACGAGGCCCCGCTGCACCTCGGGGCTGGGCACCGGAGAAGAGCGGCGGTTCCCGAGCGCCTGCAAGAGCCCGGGGTGGATGTACACAGAGAGATGACTGTGAGCTCAGCCTGGCGCGCCGTCTTGCCTCTGTGGCTCCTCTGGGGCGCCGTGGGCTCCAGCGCGGCGTCTAGAGAGAACAACGCTTTTCCTTTTGACGTTGAAGGGAGCTCAGCGGTCGGTGGACAAGACCCGCCTGAGAGGAGCGAGCCCCGCGCGGCCCGGGGATGGCTGCCGCCTGCTGCTGCCCAGGTACAGTGACCCGCCGTTGCCGCCCCGCCGGGCACCTGCGCCCCGCGGGCTGTGCCACGCTCGTCCCTCCCTCTCCCCTCCCCTCTTCCGCACCCACCCCCTTGAGAGTTTCACCTAAAAAAGGTCAGTTCAGAATCCTGAAATAAAAGCTTTACTTTGTAAGCTGGATTTGGATGCTGTGAGCTGAGAGTTGAGGCTTGGTAACATGTCACTGTTCAAACTGGAAAAAGTGCATGTGTCTTGCGTGCTTTGAGTCATTTGCCAGACTCTCACCGGGAAGTGAGTGGGGCATCTGTGACTTTCTACCATGCCCTGGACCAAGGTGCCTGCCTCTCTAAATAGAGTAACTCTGGGCATCCTGTCACTGGCTTCCAACACCTTTGTGGTGAGGACAGTGGGAACAAAACTGTGGGACCTATCCTTTTGTCACAAATAAAACAGAAGTTCCTCTATAACAGGGGAGGATAAGGGGTGAGTGAGACGTGATCGGTCACGAAAGAAGCAGTTAGGAAACAGCAGAGCAGATACCTTAAATAGAAAACAAACCATTATACTGCAAAAAAGAGAAGTTTCCATTAAAACCTAGTGCCAACATCAAAGTAAAAATGATTGGGACATGCGATTGATATGTGAATTCAAAGAGCTGCTGTTTGAACACCTTACAATAGCTTCTGTGTTGAAAACATAACAACATAACCAAACTGTAGAAATTTGCAGAAGCAGGATGGATCCAGAATAAATGTCAGCCTCTTTGAGCTGAGACAGACAATAGCATGTCCAGTGGGTGGGAGATGCTAAGTAGGAGGAAAATGAAGTCACCTAAGTTCATGGGAAAGGAAGGAGCCATTGACCTAACAAAACACACACACACCCTATAGCTATGGTTACAACAACCATACAACCAAAACAGTTATGCGATTGACACTATTTCTCATGGCACTGAAGTCTGGATTATTGCTAGTAATTGTTAGTATAACTGGAGCTATTAATTATTACTGATAAAAATAAGATGCATAAAGATGGTCCTTTTCTAGGAATGAACACTTACC
>JAQZBX010005601.1:0-55870 GCA_029593785.1 Cabassous unicinctus
AGGACCTTGTATGTGCGAAGCAGGCACTCAACCACTGAGCTACATCTGCACCCATGTATCCTACAATCTTGATGAGCTCACTTATTAGTTTTAAAAGTTTGTTTTTTTTCAGAGAGTATCTATAACTGCAAGCAAGACAGTTCCATCCATCTGCCCCATGGGATCTAAGCCCCCTCTCATTTGGAATCAGAGCGGGCATCACCATCCCAAAATCCTCAAGGTTGAGGAATGAACAAACATAAGGGGGAATGCAACTATGGAGTAAAGTTAACTTATTATTTTTCTAGCAATGGAAGATCTTATATCATTGATACAAAGGCACTGGTCACCAGAGATTCTGAGGTGAGGGGGAGGGAAGAATAGGGGTAACATGGGGTGTCTTGGGGACATTGGAATTGTTCTGCATGACATTGCAATGACAGGTACAGGCCATTATACATTTTGTCAAAACCTACAAAATTGTATGGTGCAAAGTGCAAACTTTAATGTAAACTATAGACCATGGTTAGTAGCAATACTTCAATATGTGTTCATCAATTGTAACAAGTATATCACACCAATGAAAGATGTTGTTAATGGGGGAAAGTGTGGGAGGGGGCGGGGGAAGAGTATATGGGAATACCCTATATTTTCGATGTAACATTTATGTAATCTAAATTTCCTTTAAAAATAAAGAAAAGATGCTTTAAAAAAAATTTTTTTTAGTTTCGTTTTTTGGTGTTGTGTGTGTGTCTGCGTGTGTGTGTATTCCTTGGGATTTTCTATATAGACAATCATGCCATCTGCAAATAGGGACAACTTTATTTCTTCTTTTCCAATCTGTGTCAGTTTTATTTCCTTTTCTTGTCCTATTATAGTGGTTAAACCTTCCAAAACTGGAAGTTATATGTTGAATTAGAAGGTGAGAACAGATGTCCTTGCCTTGTTCCCAATCTTCAAAAGAAACCATTAGGTCTTTCACTATTAACTATATAGGTTTTATGAAGATGCTCTTTACCAAGTTGAGGAAGTTCCCCCTGTTATTAGTTTGTTGAAAGCTTTTATCATGAATAAGTGTTAGATTTTATCAAATGTTTTTTCTGTGTCAATTGATATGATTATATGATTTTTTTGTGTTTGGCTCATTGAGATAGTTGTTTATATTGATTGATTTTCAAATGTTGAACCAGCTTTGAATATCTGGAATAAATCCCATTTAGTTTTGGCATAAAATTCTTATTATATGTCGATGGATTTGATTTGGTAATATTTTATTAAGGATTTTTGCTTCTATATTCATGGGGGATATTGGTCTGTCCTTTTTTTTTTTTTTTTTTTTTTTTTTTTTTCTGTCTTACCTGATTTTGGTATAAGGGTAATACTAGTCTCATAAAATGAGTTGGGAAGTATTCCCTTCTCATCTATTTTCTGGAAGAGATTGTGCAAAAGTGGTGTAAATTCTTTCAGTGTTTAGTAGAATTCTCCAGTGAAACCATCTAGGCCTGTAGATACAATTTTGAGGATCTTTTTAATGACAAACTCAATTTCTTTGATGGTTATAGGATTGTTTGGGTCATTTATCTCACCTTGGTTGAGTTTCCATAGTTTGTGGTTTTCAAGGAATTAATCCATTTCTTCTAAGTTGTCAAATTTAGGGACATAATGTTGTTTATAGTATTCCCTTAATATCCTTTTAATGACTGCAGGATCTATTGAGATATCCTTTGTTTTATTTCCTGATATTGGTGATTTGTGCCTTCCCCTTTTTATCTTTGTCAGTCTTAATAGAAGTTTATCAATTTTATTGATTTTTTTCAAAGAACAAAATTGTGGTCTCATTGACATTTTTTCCTATAGTTTTCCCATTTTTTATTTCCATTGACTTCAGCTCTTATCTTCATTATTCCCTTCCTTCTGCTTAATTTAGGTTTATTTTGCCCTTTTTCTAAGTTTTTTATGGTAGGAACTTAGATAATTGGTTTGAATTTTTTTTCTCCTAATGTGAACATTTAGTGCTATACATTTTGCTTCTAGCACTTCTATAGCTGAGTCCCACATATTTTGACATGTTGCATTTCATATTCAGTCAAGTCTAAGTATTTTTTAAATTTCCCTTGAGACTTCTCTTTGTCCTGTGGATTATTTACAGAACAATGTTTAAGTTCCAAATGTTTGCAGATTTTCCTGTTGTCTTTCTGTTACCAATTTCTAACTTAATTCTTCTATGGTCAGAGAACACACGCTATATGATTTCAGTTCTTTTAAATTTGGTCAGATTTGATATATGGCCCAAGAAATGGTCTATCTTGCTGAATGTTTGCTGGGTACTTGAAAAGAATATTTATTCTGCTGTGGTTGGGTGAAATGTTCTACATACATCTATTAGCCCCTGTTGGTGGTCATGTCATTCAGATCTCAAATATCTTTGCTGAGTTTTCTGTCTAGTTGTTCTAGCGATTGCTGAGAGTAAAATGTTGAAGTTTGCAAATACAACTCTGAGTATATACATAAATTTTGGTAATTGTTTCTCTTACAAGAATGGGTTCACATCTGTGGTAGGTTGAATTATGTATCCCAGAATAAAACATGTTCTTAATCTCAATCCATTTCTCTTGGTGTAAAGCCATTGCTAACAAGACCTTCTGAAGATGTTAGTTTTAGTTGAGATGTGGCCTTAATCCTATTGCTGGAGGCTTTCTAAGAGAAAACAACTTGGAAAATAAGCTGCTGGAAGTCAATGGAATCAAAAGAGAAAGGAAAGGATATCACCAAGAGACAGGAAAGCCAAGGGACCCAAGGATTTCTGGCCACCGGACACTAAGGACCTCAAGAAGAAGCAATCCATCTAGCCTCTGAAACTGTGAGCCAATAAATTCCTGTTGCTAAGCCAACCCTTTGGGTAGTATTTATCATAGGAGCTGGGAAACTAAGACAACAGCACATACCCTTTGTTGCAGCATGCTCTTCTCACCCAACAATGCCTTATGAAATCCTTCCAAGTTAGCTGTAAGAGCACTATAATTCACTGTTTTAAATGGCTGCCCGATATTCCATGGTGTGAATGCTCTAGAATTTATTCAATCATTCTATTGTGGGACATTCATTTTGTCTTGATTCCACTGACCTGCTCGATTTCAATTCTGAGTTTTTATGACAGAGGCTGAAGGTTGGAAACTGAAAGTAGTTGAGTGGTTTGCAGTAGGCAGGGAGTGGGGAGAAGTCTATATTGGGCCTTTTGGTAAAAGGAAGTGAGACTTTGGAAATCATGAATAATTGCTTTTATATCATAACAAACAAGGCATAAAGAAAACACTATCATCTTTTCTTTACAAAAGGGAAGACATATCTTAGACAAAGTTCAAGTTATCTCTGTCTTCTAGGTATAAGAATTAAAGTCTAAATTATTCTTAGGACAGGACAAAGATCTATGAATAGAATATGTACCAACTCTGGCCAAAACTGTAATTCCAACACATTTCTTTACCATAATCAAAGGCTGATTTAATTTGCAAGCCAGAATGTAAACAGATAAGAATATCCAGGATATAGAGAAAACAAAACTATTGACGTGGGAAACGTTTAGCTAATGGAACACATATCTTCAGCGACCTGAAGAACATTCATCTGGTAAGGATGAGATCAGTTCTGCAGGGTTTGAGAGGACAAATGTTGGCCACATGGTTGGATGGCATAGAAAATAGATTTATGTCCAGTCCAACAATGGCCAGCAATGGATCTATCACCCCATTAAATAGGGAAATTTCTGCTTTGAAGAAATGAAAGCAGAGACATGCTTCCCCAGGAGACTAACCCTGGGCTAGGTGTTTGATTGGATACATTCCAGATCTAAGAAGCTATGACCCATGTAATGGACAAATCCCTCTGATTGAAGTTAGCCAGCAGCAGAATGACTTCCCCATGGTCCTCTGTACACATTTGACCATTCCAACCTTCAAGCGTTTCTCATCCTGATTCTCCTGCCTGAAATATCCTTCCACCCCTTCACCTACCCACATCTGACTAATCTTTCTAGACTCAGAGAAAAAAATCCCACCTTCTCTGGGAGGCCTTTCTCCATAACTCCAATCCACAACTCATCTCTTGCCACATAATTAGTACCACATTGAACATGGATTTTTTAAAATATGGAGTGTTTTTCCTGCTCAACCATATCACAATTTCCTTTTAGAAAATCAACCTGTACTTGTTTTACAGTCTACAATACCTTACACAGGGCAAGGCATGTAATTGAGCCCTCAGAAGAGATTTGATAGATGCATTTCACCCGTTCTTTTTCCAAAATCCTTGTGCTTTAATTAGAGGTGAGAGCACACACAAGTGTTAGGGAGTTTAGTGTTCTTGTGGGGAATGTCCTGATGAAATGGTTTAACTTAATAATGACCACCTATGGCTTTCATGAGAGTGGAGTCGCTTACTAAAATTAGTGCTAAAGGAAAATGGGCAGAAGAAAAGAGAGTACATGGGTCTACATAATGCTTCCCATCTATGGAACAGCCTGTAGAGTCTTTGGTGGGCTGTGGGATATGTGCCAGTTTGTATAAAGGACAATTATCAAGGGATTTACAAATAGGGCAGAAATCAAAGTGCGCCTTTTAGGAGTTACATTCTTAATCACCATGTGTCACCTTCTTGACCAGTCCCTTACGGTCTGTCACATTTCCTGGTGCCCTACAGTTACCTGTAATCCTTCTGTCTGGTTCCTCTCACCCATGACTCAAGCTTTTCTTATGACATGTGTGTCAGCTCCCTCTAGATTCTGGTGTCCTTGAGAGCAGGAACCACTGGATTCTCAGGGGCCCCAGTGCTAAGCATCTGGCCAATTGTCACATAATATGCATTGAATTTATGAATCCAAAGATAAATACACAGAACTTTGGATATCCTGAAGAGTGAGCCACTAACTCTGCTTGCTTGGGAGAGACAGTAGAGAACGGCTTCATATTTGGGCTCAGTCTTGAAGGCCAAAGAGCATTATTCTAGGCCACAATGGGTTGGAGGAAAGGGGACCCAGAAGAGAAAAATTTGAGCTAAGTCCAGAGGTGCAACTTGTTTGGGGAGCAATAAAATTATGTAGCTGGAACATAAAGGCAGTGGGGCTTGAGGTGAAGCTGGAGAGCTAAACTGAGGCCAAACTGGGAAAGGGTTTATGCCCATAATAAAGAGTTTTGATATAATTCTGTGGGCAAAGGCAAGCACAGAGAGATTTTAATCAGGAGTATGAGATAACAGATCCGTATTTTAGAAAGGTAAGTGGTTCAGCACATTCACAGAAAAAGGTGAAAAAATACATATTTATCTCACCAGATGCTGAAAAAGCCCTTCATAAAATTCGAAAGTTATTTCCTTTTTTTCTTAATTGGGAAAATTAGAGTAATGGAAAATTTTTCTTAACTCGTAAAAGGGTATAGAATAACAAATGTCATCCTTAATAGACGAATACACAAGCATTCATTCTAAAGCCAGGAGCAAAAAAAAAAATCACTATCATCAATGGAAGGGATCATTGTATTCAAGATTGCAGCCAATGAACAAGATAAGGAAAAGATTAAAATCAGCCAAAACTTCATGAACACAGATGCAAAAATAGATTCCCAAGTGGAAAACATGACTGTAGAAGGATATTCATTATTTTATTACCTTGTGCAAATTGAAAACTATCTACATGTCTAATGGTAGGGAACTGTTTAAATTTTGGTTTGTCCATATATTTACTATAAGCAAATGCCCGAAAGAATGAAGCAAAACTGTATGTACCAATATCGAAAGAACTTCAATGCATTTTAAGGGAAAGGAGCAAGTCACATAATAATTTATGTAGAATGTTCTCATTTGTGTAACAAAGAGAAAGAAAGACAAAGAAAAATCTGTGTATGGAGAGGGCTTGTGTAGGCACTCACACAGGAAATATAAATAGCAGATACTTGACAGTGATTATCTCTGAAAGGAATAAAATTAGAAGTATCTGATATGGGGTTGGGGGAAACTTTCCATTTTTACTCCATATATTTGCGTACTGTATGAAATATTTCCATGAGACTACAGCATACATTTTTCTCTAATTTAAAAAGAAGATTTTCTCCCCCACCCCCCCCAAAAAAAAAGTCATCTGGTGAGACCAATTTATTGCAATAATTTAGAGGCAAGAAACCATGAATCAGAACAAGTGAAAAGGAAAAGAAGAAAGATTAGAAACTGTTTTCAGGTAGAAATGACAAAATTTACTGACTGAACAGCTGTAATGGGTTTAGGAAGAAGCATTCAAGGATGACTCTCAGGTCTCTAATTTGGGGATGTGGGAGGACAGTGATACGGTTAACGAAGGAATGGGAAGGAAGGAGAGGTCACGAATTCAGCAAGAGGGTCACGAAACCATGGCTGTTGGGTGGACAATAAGCAACGCAGCTCTGGCATGAAAGTTAGGGCACTGGTAGTTAGTTGGTGATGCTGGTCTAATCTGTCACGTCTCCCATTTATCTTCTAATTACCTCTACCCCTATCTTTTCCATCTCTCCTCCACACAGAACATAGAATAATTTGGAGAGGAATCCCCAGTGACTCCTCACTGCACTTGCGAGGTCCAGCACATCACAGAGGCCTCCCTCTGGCCTCTGCCTCGGACCTCAGCCTGGTCATCCCCCACCTGGGCCAGTGTGCTCCAGCCACACCAGCCACTCTGTTTCTATCTCCTCCCCCTGGAAGGAGCCTACACATACTCTTGCACCAACATATCTACAAACACATCCCCATCTTCCTGGACAATCTGCACTCCTCGATTCAGTCGCCATTTCAGTGTCACCTCTTCCAAGAAGCCACCCTTGATTTCTACTTCATCAACACCAAAGTGGTCCCTTGGTATTGTTCCTCTCTCATCAGTCTTCCCTCATTGGCACCAAAAGAACAAAAACTACATCTGCTTGATTCACCACTCTATCCCCAGCTCTTAGCACAGGCATACCCCTAGAACCAATTGAATTAAATAATTGACTCCTATATTGATGGAGGAGCAAATGAACAACTAGACAAATGGAGACGGTAAGACTGCTCAGAAATGATCAGAAACAAAAATGAGAAAGGGGCTGCACAGAAACCAAAGAAGAAGCGTCAAGGCAGTTGCTGGTGGGTCTTTGAGAGAGATGCTGTGTGGGTCAACAGCATCATATGCTGTGGGAAGAGAGGTCAAGTTCAAACAGAACTGAAAAGGGGCTTTAGATTTTATAATTAGGGAGTCACCAATATACCTTTGAGTACTCACCACGAATCAGGAGAAGCCAACTGTTGCAGGTTGATGTGACCAAGAAGAGAGGAAGTGACATGAGGAAGAGAGAGGAAAGGGTACAGAAGGGAAGACTGGTGCTTAAAGGGGAGGCAGGAACGAGGGAAGGGTGTTTTAGGGTGAAAGAGATCTAATGATATCTATAGAAAAATAAGTATATGTGTTTACATATAATAATTTGCTATAAAAAACAAAGGCAAGAAATACTCAAAACTCCTGACTTCCCAATTATTGTCCTCCACTTTGTTCATGTCTATTCTGAAGGTTATGTCCATTGTATCTCCACAGTGTGAACATGCTACAAACCTGTGCTATTCTGCATCCCTTCCCACCTCCCAAAGGCAGCAGGGCAGTGGCTTCAAATCAGCCAGGGCGGGAGTATTTATACCACGGAAATTGGCAAACACTACCCGTCCAGGCTCGTTTGTCCTGAAAGCCGAATGTTAAATGTTTACCAGGACACCTTTGCTCTCGGGTCCTAATGAAGCTGCAAATTGTCATAGCAGGAATGAGAAAAGCTGGGCAATAAAGGAATTAGAATTTGTGGTCCACACTAGAGTATCTGAATCCCCCCTGCTGGCCATTATTTGAGGAATTGCTATTTTCTCCCACCTGAGTTAATAAGTCACTCTGCCAATGTGGTTACTGTCTATTACAAGAGTTGCTACTTCCAGTGAAAAATCACAGCTCGGTTCTTTAGATAGTGCAGCCATCACCTCTTTGCAAATAACGGTCCTTAAAAAAGCAGTGTCTCCAGCCGGGATATGGGGAAGAGGAGGAGCTGGGAGACTTGTTCCTAACGAAGGAGTGAGGCAGACAAGACGAGCCAGGGGCTACCATGGTTCATAGCCATGTGCAAGGACTAAAACTGCTGGAGTATACTCTGTCTTCTCTCCTGCACATGGACGTGGAAACTCAAAGGATAGAGGCTTCCCGGCTGAGAGGATCATGTGGACTCAGGTACCGTGTGCCCAAGGCTGCTTTCTTTTAGCAGCTACTCTGGCCAGGTGCCCACGCTAGCTCACCCATCCACTACCACCTTCCAGTAGAAACCCAGATTCCCGAAAGAGACCCGACCCTAGCTATTTCCAGTTTCTGCTAATATTTATTTTCTACTTGTTTTTTAATTTCCTCGAGGCAGACGAAGATAAACTTACCTCAGAATACTTTTTAAAAATCTGTACCAGAAAGTCTTAAATTGAGAGAACATTGTTATTAATGTTGGCAAATTGGAAAAACGAGACATGTGTTTTTCAACTTCCGTGGTGAAATACTTTGATCTCGTTTACACTCCCCCCTCCCCCCACCCCGGGGCATCTGTCCCTGGTTGTGATTCTATATCATAAACATAGAACGTTGTTAAATTTTCTGCTAGTGAACTTGGTCCTACCTCGGGCAATTACACAAAGTAAGACACAGGCGTTCCTCGAGGCCCAGGAGTTGGAGCGAGTCTCCTACAGTGATGTCTTGTTTCTTAGCTCTCCTTGTGAGCAGGGGTCCTAGTTTTTCTGCCTTTATACCCCTGGGGCTCTTGTGCAATGTCGACATATAGTAAATCCTCAACAAAGGTTTCGGTAATTTTTAAACTGTGTCTTCCTTTGGTGCTCAGGGGAACTGAAAGGAAATCCAACAGTCTTCCAGGCAAGTTTGTCATTCCTTATCCATTCTCATTGCTTCTTTCAGGGACCAGGAATCCCCAAAAGTGCTGGGGTCAGTGAGTAGCAAGCTAGGTACATATTTAAAACAATTTGGGGGAAGCGGATGTAGCTCAGTGACTGAGCACCTGCTTCCCACCTACGAGGTCCCAAGTTCAATCCCCAGTACCTCCTAAAAACAAACCAAAAAAAAAATGTGGAGAGCCAAAATAGCTGTTGTTGAGCACCTGTTTCTCAAGTACAAGGTCCTGGATTCAATTCCCTCTACTTCCTAAAAAGAAAAAAAAATTTTGGGAAAGTACCCATTTCCAAAAGGATTGTTGGATCCCTGGGAAAGGTGCCATGTGATAAGGAGTGGGTGGTCCAATGGGAGGACATACAGCTCAGACTCCTCTCCTGGGGGCAGCTCTCCAGAGAGCAATTTTGTCCTCCCTGAAAGGGGAATCAGGGCAGCTGGGCCCCTCTGCTCACACCGTTGCCACAAGGAGCCAGCGGACAAAACCAGTGACCTTGGAACGCCTTTTGGAAACAGAACTTGCTCTGCCGTATTTGCCATATTAAGCCCAATGCTGCAACTGGATAATCGAAAACGGTGAGCTCTCTGTGGCCCGAGGCGGGAGGCACCCAACAAATCCACACCATCCACACGATTAGTCAATTCCTTACTGACCGAGGGCCACCACCACCAGGAGACCAGCGTGAGGCCCCTTTTTCTAAAAGGAACTTGAGCATCCAGAAAATCCAAATGGTTGTAAGGCATGCCCACAAAAATCAGCAAAGCAACAGATAAAATGATGGGAAGTCTGGAGATGGTTCTTAAATATTTGGTGGGGGGAAGGGGTCAGTGCAAATGGTGAATTGATGAATTGATGCCTGTTGATGCTGGGCAATGGGTACAGTGTGGCTCATTATATTATTCTCCCTACTTATTATTTTTTATCAGGTTTTTTTGTTTTTTTTTTAGAAGATATTGGGGATTGAACCCAGGACCTCATACATGGGAAGCAGGCACTCAACCACTGAACTACATCTGCTCCCCTCTCCTGACTTTTTTATGTTCATGTGTTTTGTGTGTTGTATGTATGTTTGAGATTCTCCAAACTGTGCTCCAAGAAGGTAGAGGAAGCAAGAAGGGATGTGCTAAATATGGAAGGTAAAAGAGGTTCTTTGGGATTCAACAGGGTACGACCCAGTGGCCCACGCAGTAACTTCACAGGCACTGTATGTTTTGCCAGCCTGCAGTGTAGGCCCTGCAGCTAAAAGAAGGTTTGGGGAGACAACAAGGCTAGCAGATCTGACTGTATGAGTCAATGTGCTCGTACATGATGAAACACACAGATACCCTCACAATTAACACTTAATCATCATCTACTTTGTCCGACTTGGAAAGGACCGGTAAGTCCTCGTTGCTGGCTGACTCTTGAAGGCCAAGGATGCTCAAACAGTCATGTTTGATTGTTTTACCCCAAGAAGTGAAAGCCGCCCATTAATCCTTCGTTAGAGAAAACATAAGAGGACCAGATTACATGGTATTGCTGCTGAAAGTCAGGTTGGAACTAGGTCTTTGTCAATAATGCTAAAACCGTGTTGTGATTTTTATTGTTGTTTTTAAAATAAGGTTTCTCTTCAGGCAGTTGCCTTTAAAAGTTTCCATATTTGCAAAGCAAAACAGCAATGGTATGAAATGTATCATCAGTCAGTCCCTACAGACTGCCAAACAATTAAATTAATGGAATCTGACCAAATGAAGTTTGTCAGAATGATCTCAGCAGAGCGCCGTTATTCTTGTTAATCTTGGCGAGATTGGGTTAAGGCCAAGTTCCATGCAGCTTGAAGGGATTGGACTAGCTTAAATTCTTATAATCTGAAATGAAACCTTTGCTTCTTTCTCTGCCTATTCAACACACAGAAGCGGGGAAGAACTCTTTTGAGAGGTATTTCCACTTGAGGGAAACAATGCATTTCAGATGACACACGGAGATGGTTTTGAGTCTAAAATAAGCAGCGTTGTAGCAATAAGCTCTTACAACGTCTTTTTTTTTTCTCCGAAAACCTTGGCTTTGAGGGATTTCATATATTCAGATAGGTGCTGGGGGCAGCAGTAACCTGGGCAGCTCCAGGGAACAAGGTGAGGGCACCTGCCCCACCTCCCTGCAGCGTCTTCCTCCAGCTTCCAGATTTCACCACCGTTCCTTTCAGGAGCCTGAAATCATGGCTGGAGACTCAAATCTTCCCTGGATAGTGGTGGAGCTTGCCAGACCAGCTATGGAATGGGGCACATACACACACGCTCCGACCAACACACACAAACATTCCATGGTGACCATCCATCTACTCAACCATTCCTATGCTCAGTGCCTCCCACCATAAGATAGTCCTTATCCACTGCATATTGCAGATCTCTCATGTTAAATTTCAAAGTGTTTTTTATCTTGTCCTTTACTCAGAAAATATGCGCAACCCGTCATTTCTTTCCAAATTATTTCTGAATGAAATAATTCCACTTAATTTCTCCCTGGATAGTCGTAATTTAAATGCTGACTCACGGTCACGGTTTCCCTCTGAATCACCTCAGCCTTTCTGGGTCCGCCTTGGAGTGTGGCGTTAGGCCCTGACCACAGCAAGCCAGCCAGATTTCTCTCCTGGGTAAGCATGCTCCTGATATTACATCTCATTTCTTCTAGTTACATTAGCTCTGGGAGCAAGGAACTGTCCCGCTCATGAGGGCCTCGCCATTCCTGGCTAGGCAAGGCACATGAAACCGGAATGCTCTCAGCTGTCAGGGAAACTGACCCCAGCCCAATCCTTCCGTCTTATTCCTGTGGCAAGGGGAAGCCAGGTCCAGGGAGGCGGGCTGACCACATGCCCCACACAAGGAAGTGGCAAAGTGGAGTTGGAGTCCGGGTGTCCAACTCTCAGCCAGGCCAGGATGCCTCTGCAGAGCAAGCCCCTGCTCCGACGTACCATCCATCCAAGCCAGGAGGAATTCTACACCCTTCCGGGAGAGGCCATTTCGTGGGAAGCCGGTCTCTTAGGTGTGCTCTGCATGTTTGCTAGATTCTTGTTGCTCAAGACTTTGCTTAAGTGATATCTGCCATATATCCCTTAAAAATAGGATGTCTATTCAAGGATGAACCGTATTGGCGAGGCAGTAGAGTCAGAAGTTCACTTTTTATAGGATTAAAGTTTAGTAGTTTAGCTTTCAGTATTATTTCTTCCGAAATGTGAGTATGAAAAGCAATGAGTGATATAATCAGGTATTTCTGGAAATATAGCGTTTACTATTTTCTTACCAGAAAGAAAAAAAAACAAACAGCCCCTTGTCCAAAGTCATCACATGTTGTCTATGTGCAGGTGTATGTGTGGATCTGTGTGCCTAAGTGCATCCGTGTATATGTGTGTCTCTGTATGAATGTGTGTGTACGTATGTATCTGTATATACACATATATGTATGTATCTGTGTGCACGTCTGTATATGTGTGTTTGCGTATATGTGTCTTTAACGCATCTTCTATGCTTGTGTCACATCAAAAGTGAAATGACACATTTTCCAGATCAAATGAATAGCTTTGCCTATTAATGTCAAAATAATTTTTGAACTATTTGTCAAACCATTGGATAACATTTATACATAATACTTAAGATGTTATCATATTTTTAAACAACTTATAAAAAAGGATTATCTTTTGAAGTTCAACTCCACATCAAGGACCAAAGAAATTACCATTTTTAACCTAGAATAAATATACAATGCGATCCGTTCCATCATAATAATATATCATGGCTAATTTTAAATAGCGTTGTGGATGACTATTTTGTATGATCTTTGCTCACATGGTGCTAAAAAAAGAATATTGAAAGATCATGGTGCTAAAAAGAAGAATATTGAAGATATTTTTATGAACATTGAGTCAAGTGAAAAAAATACCAACTTTAGAGTCAATACAATGTATAAAGACCATCTATAAAGAGCAAGGACCACTTATAAATAAAACAAACAATTTATACTAACCCAAATACCATCAGACTCGCAAATAGGAGATATAAAATAGTTTTTAAAGAGTTCTCGCAAAAACAAGACTTCATTCCAAAAGAAACGCAATCCAACATACCAGGAAATAATCCTGTAATTTTCTGATGGTTCAGATCTCCTATAAATAGCTTGCAACTTGTTAATACCAATATGACACTCCACAAACTGAAACCTATACAAGTTTGACTGAGCCTTCACCAATACTTATTCCTGCCACCAATACTTATTCTCCTCACTAAATGTGGAAGCCTCTATCAGTAGCCCTGTGCACGGCACACCAAAAGTCATTGCTTTTAATTCCTGCCACTGGCTGCTAGGATCAAACGATTGCATCGCAGTTTTAAAACCTTTGTAAAGTCTGTGATGCACTGTGCTCTAAGGAGGAGGCTTTCTCCTCCCCCGTCGCAGGACTAAATGCAGACCCATGCCCACCCTGCCATGGCCACATCGCACACACACCAGGGAATGGACACAGACTCGCGGTTTTAAGGGCTGCATTTGTCTTCAGATGGTTCCTCCACTTGGGCCCAATGGCTCTTTTTAGAAACTGAAACATCCTCCCTGCACCCATGAACTGTTTGTGTCCCTTTTCTTTCCTAAAGCCCCTTGGTCCTGTTGGCCTGTGTGTTCTCATTGGAGAAAAGAAAGTGACAGACTGGTATATTTGCTTTATGGACCTGCTAAAGGCCAGCTAGCACAATCCACGGACAACCAGGGTCCTAGCCCAAGCTTTGACTTACCCAGATTTAAAGGAGGTGGGCAGCCAGTGTAATCAACAGTTGTTTCTATTTTTCTCTCTGTGTTTTGCCCAAATAGTAAACTGATTTAAGTTTTTAAATGGAATTTTCATGAAAATATTCATTGATCTTTGCTGCTGGATTTTCCTTGTTAGTCTATCAAGGGCATAATTTCTTGTACCTTTTATGACACCAAAAGAAAAAAAAACAAGTGTCGGAAAAGGTGTTAGCAATGGCCATTTGACATAAATATAAACCTGCTTATGTTGGATCCTTCCTCTTTTGCATAACGTCAAGCTGTAATTAGCAAACTCAAATGACGGCGTGAAGGATTAATTAAACAATTCTATGAGCTTTGAATTCTGGTGTTACTCAAGAACTTTTTTCATTTTGAAATTTTATATCCTTCACTAATAATATTGCAAGCTGCTTTTCAAAAAGTTTGGTGTTTACTAGCTGATCAAAACCCACCATATTTCTGTATTTTAAAAATCCACTTTCATATAAGTAGACAGAATTAAAATAAGCCTGAATAAATATTTCTGTGTGCAACATCTTAATATTGTTTGTAAATAGGTGTTTCTGTGAGGGGGAAATCTATAATTATACATCAGTTGAATTTTCCAGGAAACTGGAAAACATTTGGGATTTTCCTCAAGTTAGAAAAAAATATAAATCAAAAAGGAAATAAGTTCTTTCCCAAACTCTAAACCTTTAGAATATACAACCAATGTCCATTAATAATCTAATTATTGCCCATTTCCATCTGCCAGGAAACTTTGAAGTAACAATATCAATAAATCTATTCACAACTCAGTCAATGATACCAAATTAAGATTTTAAATATATTAAATATATTTTAAATATAAAACCGAAAAGTTTTATATTTTTCCAAGAAAATCAGTTCATGGTTTTCAACTCAACTCAGGGAATGTGGAAAATTACACACGTGCACCAACAGAGGGCCATGTGATAATGTGAAGCAAACACGTACACGAGAAAGTGTCCTTTCGTGTCTGCTTTCCTTTGCCATGTGATTTCAAACTTCTCCAGAGAAGTCAGGGCCAACACCTGAGTTTATATTCACGTGACAGCACATCACCATTCTCAGCTGCTGAGGAGCAAGGGGGCGAACCCAATAACAGCTTAAATTGCTAATTAGTCATGCCACGTGCCCCCAGCTGCAACCCCCAAAACCAGAAATGCTCCCCTTGACTGTGAGACGAGACTTAGTGGAGCAAAGAGAGAGCAGATGCAGCCCTCTGATTGTTTGAATACTGCTACCTGCTCTGCTGCTGAAGGGTAAGCCATAAAACCTGACACCAACAGAATGTCTCAGAAGAAACGACTTATTTTAGTATGTCCATCATTCATTTACCACGTTTGAGCTTTAGCACTAGATGTCTGCCTTCGTTCTTCAAAAGACAAGCACATAGCTCCCAGCATATTGAATGTTTTTGTTGTTATTTTTTTAAGGAAAACTTTAAAGGCATAAATTTGAGAATTCTCCCTCAATTTGAAATCTATACTGTAGCTTAAACACGACAGGTATCCAAAGCTTTGCCAAGATCTGTCTATTTTAAATGCAGACTTTTTTCTTTTTTCTTTTTTCTTTTTTGAGATAGGAATTGTACTAACACTCTAGAAATCATATACTCCGGTGTCACTTTTTAACCTCAAAGTTGTCAGGGGGTTTTGTTTGGTTGCTTTTGCATTTTCTTTTTTATTTGGGGCCCCGATTATATAACATAAATAGGCAATGCAGGTAGAAAATCATTACGTTTTACAATAAACTCAACCAAATATGTTATACTGATCTATGTCCCTTTGGGTAAAATATAATAATCAATTTGCAGACACTAAGACTAAGAGGAAACGAAAATGCAGACTCAAAAGATGAAGGGGCCCTAATTTTTAACGCCGATTGTCACATTTGTTTATAAGTACTTTTTGTATAGTTTGAGAAAACCCTCAAAGTTAAATGTCTCCTTTAATATTTTGTTATTTGTCAACAAAAATTATGAAAATGCTGCATTTTACTTGAGGATGTATTCTGTTGAATTTTTAAACTTGATCTGCAGCCAATATTTACAGACATCACAACCTGCAGGTTTCTCAATGTTATTAACTACACAGTGGGGATACAGTTTGTGTCTCATTTCTTTTTAAATCCAAAGTAATGCCATGGAAGGGAAGGACTTAAATAATGCAACTTTGATCATTTTCATACCTCGTATAGTAAATATCTGCCCCAGCCTTAGAGCACTGTAGTAGCTAGCTGCTACCAACATGCAAAGAGAAAATAAGCATTTGGCCAGACTAATTTAACTGTGCTGAGTATTTGATTCCTTAAATATCATAAAATGTTTGCATACAGGAGGAATTTCATTGGATTCATCTTGCCTGATTTTATATTCTTTGTGTTAGAGGGAAAAAAAAAACAAAAAACTCCTTTCCAGCCCATGGCTCTAGATGCAGCACCTATTTAAGTTAAAGAGTACAGTCACTAGAAAAATTCTAGTGTTGCTGATGTAAATCAAAAACATTAGGTATGGAAAGGGACCAACCCCAAAGAAAAGCTTGCTGGGCAAGAATGTACAACCCATCTTATGTAAAGGAAGAGAGCTCTGGGCCTCCAGGGGGAAGAGGGCTAATCCATGCCATGGGAGAAATGAAGCACTGATCTTCCTTGGGAAAACATAACCCAAGAAGTGGCAGTACATGTATTTTTCATCTCGAGGAGGCTGCCCCAGTTCTTCAAAGTGTTTTGAACGTACATCAGGTGCTGCCTGACCTGAGTTTACAGGAACAGGGGCCGATGCTGAGAGGGACACCAACAGGATATCTTGCAAAGCCAAGAGGTAAAGGCAGGTCAAAAGAGTGGGTCCAAGGGAAAACCAGGGTTGGGCGAGGTAAACCCGATTTTTAAAAAAATTTCCCAATGGATTCTAAACAGACACATTTATAGTTCCCTCTTCACTGATTGCTAAGGAGTGAGTGAGCATCTCCTTCCTCTCATGTGAAAATTCCAGCTGCCCCCTGCATCCCGGGGCTCCGAGCCACGCAGCCCCCCGCAGGGAAGGAGTCTAGAAATGCGCTTGTCCCGGCAGCCCCATCCCACTCCCCTCACCCGCCCGCCCGCCCCAGGGGCCTTTGCCATGGACAAGCCCGAACCCGGCACCCACCTTGACGACGTACGTCACTCCGGGCCCCAGGACCTGGTCGCTGGCGTGCAACCACCCCCGGGGGGGCCTGGGCAGCGGCTCGTCGTCGGGCCGGCCCTTCCTGGCGGCGCTCATCGCGCCCGGGGCCCGCGGCGCGCTGCTCGGACCCGGGGCGCCCACGGCCAGGCTGGGCGCGCTGCAGCTGCCGGTGAGCTTGGCGCCCGCCCGCTCCCTCGCGGCCGACGACAGGCTGCGGAGGCCCGAGCTGGAGAGTTTCAGGTGGGACACCTTGTGGAGCAGGTGGCCCAGGCTGCTGGGCCCATCGTCCGGCGCTTTGCGCAGCGCCTCGCTGGAGACCAGGTAGGGGGACGCCTCGGAGGTCGCAGGCACTGCTGAGACCTTGCTGCTGCCGCCGCCGCCGCCGCCGCCGCTCATGGACAGGTTGTGGATAAGTTCATCCACTGATGTCACCGAATCATTCCTGAAGCGGTTATACTTGGTCCGTTGAAGCATGCCCTTCTATCTGCTCGCCTGCATTCGCCCGGGCGCTGCTGGTGCCAACCCCGAAGCAGGCTCCCTCGCATAGCAGACGAGCCACAGTCTACGGTGCAAGGACGAAAAGTGGGTGCCCCCGGTACAGTTTTGTTTTTTGTTTTTGTTTTTCAAAGAAGGAAAGAGGAACAAGAAAATCGTACCCTCCCACACCCTTAAAACACAGCCTCGACCCAGAAGGAGACGGTTTATGGTTCCACGTTTGATTTGGAAAAGTATTAGTTTCCTCTGATAGAGATTCCAGCTGCTTGGAGCTGCCAAGTCTCTCACACCAAAAGCATGACTCACTCAATGAGGAGACCCTTCTCAACAAAGGCTCGGTGAACACTGCAAATCACTTCCTGTAGCAAAAAAAAAAAAAGGAAAAAAAGAAGAAGAAAAAAAAAAAAAACTACATCCACCCACTGACAGCACACTAGAACCAATCAATTCTCAAATTTCCATTCTCTACCTTCCCAGATCTTTCCTTCCAACCTTTGATTCTTCAACCTCCCATCCCCCCACATTTGTGCCAAAGGTAAATTCAGTTCCTTCCAATAATCAAATTAACTCTCTGAAATCCATGATTCTATGTTATGTTTTGATCTTTCCTGCTCAGCCCATCTGTGGGAGCCTAAGAGTATCTGACGCGTTAAAATGTGACGAAGGCTTTTTAAGACTACGATCTTCAGCAAATCCTGATGAATTCAGATTTGGAAAGCAGCAGGAATTTTTAAATAGCACAAAAAGGAATATTCCACCCCAGGTGGAAATAAAATGCCAATATCCTGGGCTTTTCTTTTTCTTTTCAAATCATCAGAGCAGCATAAGTGTCTTTGTGCCAATGCAGTTCCTCCAAAAAAAAAAAAAAAAAAAATCTGCATATGAACTTCTGCACAGTGCCAAGTAAGGTGTCTTCACAGTTCATTTAGAGCAATCTTTCTTAGCCAGAGTTCAATTAAATACCTACTTCCAAAGAAGAAGAATGGTTTTTTTGATGGGTGGCAACAGGCTCCAGAAATCCATTCCAAAGAAGGGGCTGTGTTTGCAGCGTTATCCCAACTGTACGTGTTGTTTAAGCTCTGGAAAAATGCCTAAGAAATGCTACAAATACATTTCAATATCCCTTCAGTTGCTGCTTGCAACCCTGCAGTAAGGAAGGAAAAAACAGATGCAGTTGCTCTTGTGACACATGAAATCCACAGGAAAAAAACAAAAAACAAAAAAACGTCTTCTTTTCAGGAGTCAGATTCAAGCTTTGAAAGTGAAATGCGCAGGCCTTCATCCCCTCCCTTAGGAAAAGAGGAAATTGACAGCACCAAGAAGGTCGGCTGGAGACCCTCCTGTCATCAGTCAGCTCTGCTAATCTTCCTCATGCGTGAAGATAACCTGCCTGGCAGAATGAGACACTGGCTATCAAAGTTTCCGAGCAACTTCTGTGCAAGCAAATGCATTTACCTCGAGCACATTTTTAGGTCATCCTGAGCCTCCTCGAGCACCCCAAGACTGAACATCGGTGGCACATGAAGTACCAAATCCTGCAAAGAGCTTTAGGGAACAGGGCTTAATTCGTGCCACTCAGGGCGTGCTGAGTGAAGCCAGCGCCTTGGGTGCAGGAGCGTCAAAGAGCAGCCACGTCCCCCCGCCCAGGAAAGCGCGCCTGGGACGCGCGCCTGGCTGTCCTCTCTCTGCCGCAGCCCTAGCAGAACAGCCACCACACAGCACTCATTTTTTTTTCTTCCTCTTGCTTGCATAGCAACAGCAAATGCACACCCCATAGATGGTTTCGATTGTTATCTAACCTCCCCCCCAATCTAAACCCAAACAGCCCTATCATTCCCAAACCGTGGTCTTCATTAGAAGCAGATCAAAACGGCAAAATGTGAATGAAATTCTGTTTGCGTGAATGAAAGGGCTAGCAAGCCAGCCAGCGTTTCTGTGAATGAAGCAGGCCCTTGCAGCCTATGCCAAGCAATCCCTTGGGTACGAGCGGCCTCAGCCAATCAGCAGCCGCGCCGATGACTCATTCAACAAAGGCTTGCTCAATAGTGGAAGATTCCATTTCAATCAAAGGCGGGATCTTTTCTCCAACAGCAGTGTTGGGAGGGAAAAAAAAAGGCAGCTGATTCCAAAGATCCAGAAATGAAGAGGACAGCTGGTGATGGAGAGAGGGAAAGCTCGTTTTACCAGGAAATTCAAGAAACATTTGTCAGGTGTGCGGTGAACAGAACCGTTCTCTGTGAGGTGAGCTGTGCCCCAAGATTTTCATTCACCAGGTTCATTTGCATCAAGGAGCAAACATGAATGTGCCCATTCGGTTCAGCATTATTATGAATGTACATTGAGTGCACATTCAAAACCTAAGCATTCTGTTATTTATGAAAGGAATATAGAACAGCGGGTCCACGTTTTGAGTCTCCCAAGAGGGAAAAAAAATCCAAGGCTACATAGTTAACTCTTTAGCAAACAGGAGATTTTTATTTCTTTTACTATGATGAGGCAAATAGAGGGAAATTGGTCATTTAAAATTATGGATAGCAATGTATTTCCTGTACTGCTCCAGGTAAAAAGATACATAATCAAAGAAGGTGATTAATATTCCAAGCAGACAATAGTAACATCAAACCTCACTTATCAGGAGGATGGTAACATGTTGGAACATAAAAGAAAAGCAGAAAAGAAATTCCCAAAGGTCTCTCTACATGGAAATAGAAGCTGTGAAGCCCATGCCTAGAAGCTAACACCCTTCACTCACACGACAGTCCTTTGAGCCCTCATTCGGGGCTGGTAATGTTTATTTTAAATTTTATTCCAAAAAGCCTGAGGATCTGGTTTTAGCCTCATACAACAACATAGAGATGGGTGAGAGAGGAGACTATTTGATTAGGGGATGAGAAATGAAATTTTCATATTGTGACAACACAGAAGAAAATAGAAGAAAGAAAACTGATATAAAGTCAGACTTGAGATCATTTATGGTGAGCTTTTCAAGAATATTATGTGCGATGGTTTGAAGCTGTGTGGACCCCAGAAAATCATGTTTTTAAAGTTAATCCATTCCTTTGAGTGTGGAGCTATTGTAGGGGGTATCATTTGATTAGGTTACTTTTAGGGGCCTTTTGGTTAGGTTACTTCAGGTAAGGCATGGCCAGGGTGGGTCTTAATCCTCTTACTGGAGTCCTTTCTAAGAGAATATAATTCAGAAGATTAGAGAGAAAGCCACTGAAGCCAGAAGCTGAAAGCAACAAAAATTGGAAGAGAAGGAAGAGACCAGCAGACGCCACCATGCGCCTTGCCATGTGACAGAGGAGTCCATGATCGCTGGCAGCCAGTCTTTGGGGAGAAAGCATCATCTGACGATGCCTTGATTTGGACATCTTCCAGCCTCAGAACTGTAAGCTTGTAAATTAATAAATACCCATTGTAAAAGCCACCCCATTTCTGGTATATTACATATTGGTAGCCTAGCAAATTGATACTTAAAAGAGTGTGTTTCTTTTTCTATTGCAGCCATAACAAATGACCACAAAATTATTGACAATATGAATTTGCTGTCTTACAGTTCTGTAGGTCAGAAGTCTGAAATGGGTCCTAGAGGTATGAAAATCAAGATGTCAGCAGGGCTGCATCCCTTCTGGAGGCTTGAGTGAAAAAGCTTTGCCTTGCTTTTCCAGCTCTTGGAGGCTGCCACATTCCTTGGTTCATGGCCCCTTCTTCCTCTTCAAAGTCAGAAGGGTTGTGTCTCTGACCATTCTTCTGTAGTCACATCTCCCTCTGACTACAGCAGGGAAAGGCTCTTTGCCTTTAATGACTCGAGGGATTAGATTGGGCTCACCCAGATAATCCAGGATAAATTCCCTTCTCAGAGTCCTTGACCTTAATCACATCTGAAAAGTCCCTTTTGCCATGTAAAGTAACATTTCTATGGGTTCTGGGGACTAGGACCTGGACATCTTTGAGGGCCATTATTCAACTCACTACAAGGATGTAGGCTTTACTTATCTGGAAATTCCACTTATATGGATACATCGGTGACACCTGACTAAAAATGCTCCATCAATTGATTTAAACATAAGGAATTTGGCATCTCAGTGCTAGGTGGTCCTGGGGTTGGCTGACTCATCACCCCAACAGTGAATTCAGAGATTTAATCAGATTCTATCTTTTCCCTTTGATATCCATAATGGGTTGACCAATTCCCCTATTTAGACACAAATTGACTGCAGAAGCTCCAGGTATCAATCCTCATACTCCAATGGCCATGGGGCATTCTTTCTTGTGCCTCCTTTTAAGATTGGAAAAATCCTTCCAGAAGATTTCCCCTCCTGTTTCATTGCCCAATATGGGGTCACATGACCCTTCCTAAGCAAAAATTGGCAAAAAGAATGCAATGATCATGAACAACCAAGACTACCCTTGGGAGTGGGTGTAGTTCCCCTTTCCCATGCACATGGCCACAGAAAACCTCAGCAGAGCATTGTGCTGCAAACAAGGAAGAGGAGGGACAGATCCAGGCAAGCAAGCAACAAGACCTGCAAAAATGGAAGATCTACTGTCTGCTACCCAAGCCCTTGGTCATAGCAACCACAACGGTGGGGTCCACAGCCTCAGACACAGGCTGTGAAAGCACAGAAAAGCAACCACAGGCTCCCAGATCTGAAATCAGGCTTTCTACACGTTGTTTGGTATCCATACCTAGTGGTACCCAAGAATGGGGCTTCACACCATCTCTTCCAAGACCACCTCTGTTATACCCCAAAGCTCTGCTTGGGGCTTTCTGCCTTTCTCTCTGGGCTCCATGGTATGGGTCATCTCTTGCAGTTAGGTGCCATTTTGTTTTTTTGTGGTGGAATGATTTCCTGATGATGGAGGGGGTCTCTGCAGCCACCTTCCCTCTTACTCTTAGAGAGCTCTTTAGTTGGAGGGGGTGTCTGGGAGAGAGAAGTGTAGAGTTAGCAGAGGTGTGCACACAGCAACCCAGAAGTTGTTGAGGCACCGCAGGGCTTCCTATTGCATCCTATTCTAATGGTCTTATGCATTCGACATATTCGCAAAGAGAAACTCCACTGCAGCCCCAGGGTCTCGGGATGCAGAATGAGCTGGGTCCACCTGTACAGCTTCATATCCACAGAGAGCTACGCTTTAAAATGATGCAGGGAGCAGAAACATGGTGCGTCGCATGGATTTCTGCATGCTCCATGTGAGGCCTGTTGCTCTCCTAAGGACTTGCCATGGCCTCAAGAAGGTTTCATATTAGCAGGAGAGGCAGAAAACTTAAGATGAAGAGTCTATTCCATTATGCTATGTGATTCTTTTTAGAGAGGTATGAGTTATGAAAAATATTCAGAGGGCACCGTGATGAACTTTTCCTGACTATGTCAGGGTAGACTTCAGCAGGGAGACTATCTCCAAGCAGAGGTTTGAAAGACTGCTAGGATTTTCCAGGTAGACTCAGGGAGAAAGTCATCTGAGGCTCTGTATAGGACAGCACAGGGCCATAAGACAGCACCATGTTTTCCCAGAATCACAGGTGGGTCAGAGTGGCTGTAAAACCAAGTCCAAGGGCCAGTGCCAGCAGTGTCAGGAAGCCAGCAGCTAAGAAGGTTCAGACTGGGGACAATCTAGTAATAAACTTGACTTCCTCCTAAATGCAATGGAAGGCATGGACATGGCTGGAGAAGGGGGTGATTCAATCAGATTTGCATTTTCTGCAGATCACGTTGATAGAGGTGTGGTGGATGGCCCTGGAAAGTTGAGAAGATAATAAGATCAGTGAAAAAATAATTAGGGCTTGAACTAAGGCATAAGCCATGGGATTGGAAAGGAAGGTGTATTAGTCAGCCAAAGAGGTGATGAAGCAAATTACCAGAAATCTGTTGGCTTTTATAAAGGGTATTTATTTGGGGTAAAAGCTTACAGTTACAATGCCCTAAAGAGTCCAACTCAAGGTACCATAAGAGGTACTTCCTCACCCAAGCCAGTTGCCATGTTTTGAAGTAAGATGGCGGGCCTGGTCTCTCCTTCCTTCTTTCTCTTAAGGCTCCATGGGCCCAGCTTCTTATGATCTCAGCTGTGGGCTGGCATGGGGTTTGTTTCTTTCTGGGCTTCCTCAGCTCAGCTGCTCTATTCTCTTCATCTGCAAACTATCAGGAAAATGGCTCATCTCTCTTCCCAGGGCCGCAGGATCAAAGTTCTCTCCTCTGTTGTGTCTATGGAGCTCTCTTTCTTCCTATGCCTTCTTCTGTGTCTTCTTGAGTGAGTGTCCATTTATATCAGCCCACCAAGGGGGTGGAGACTTAACATGAGTTACACCCTACTGATATAGTCAAATCAAAGCCCTAATCTTAACATAATTTAATCAGACATCTCAGCTGTGTCTAACACAATCAAAGGGTATCATGCCCAGAGGAACAGACCAGTTTACAACATAATCTCTCTTTTTTGGAATTCATAAATAATCCCAAACTGCCACAGAGGGGATGGATTTCAGTTACATTCAGGAGGTAAAATCATCTGTCTCAGTGAGGTGGAGGATGAGAAAAGATGAGGCACTTTGGGTTGTCTGGAGGCAGAAGTTGAGGTAGAGTTGGGGCTGCAGGATGCTCATTAAGGATCAACTTTTGTGCAAAGTGGGGGAAGCAGTAGGATTGGACAGAAGGAAAAGTCAGGATGCAATGCAAGCTCAACCATGCCCAGCCACACTGTTGCTTCGTTGACCAGAAGCAACTGGGGAAGGAAAAGCATCAAGGAGGAAGTCCCAGAGAATGTCAGCCTTCTGAGGGTTGTCAGTGGAAGGGGATCCAATGATGGGAAGAAATGATCAGAGTTTGGAGGGTATGTAGGAAGACTTGGCTTGATGGATGTCAAGGAAAGAGGGAGCTATAAAAGAAAATCAGTGATGGTTATCAAAAGCATAACCGTGGTAAGAATGTGGTAAGAATGACTAGCGGCGTTGAAAGTGGGTCAGTGAAGAATATCGGTGAGAAGTTAAGGTTGGAGGTTGTTGTTTGGAAGAGCATGGAAAGGCTGATGTAATAACCATCATAAAAACATCTTGGTTGAGGGTCCACCATGGCCCAAGCAATACAGACCCATCGACTCCTTCAAATACCATGACCTCTGAGATAGATTTTCCATGCCCATTTTACACAGAAAGAAACTGAGGTTTGGAGAGGTCAGAAACACTTGCCCAAGGCCTCAATAGGTTAGGAACTGATTCCAAAGCCAAGTTCATCCTGATTCAAAGAGGTTGTGTAACCTGAGTGCTGAGACACAGCCTTTGGAGGTGGTGATGAGCCCTCACTGAATACCTTAGCAAGGAGAATGGTGAAGCACCAGTCAGGGCACAGGATGGCAACAACGGAATGAGGCATGAGAAGATGGATAAAAGGATCAGACTTTCCAGAATATGGAATGAAATGAAAGATAACATCTAAGGCAAGAGTTAGAAGTTCAGCAGAGAGTGAAAAGTGGGTGATAAAAGAGTTAGGAGTACTTTTAGAGGAAGAGGATAGAATAGAGTAGAAGAGATTATGCCATAAGAAGGAGGGAGGGTCAAGGACAGGTGCAGATGTCCTTGAGATGGTGAGGCACGTCCCTCTCTGGAGAGAGAACAGAATTGATGAGAGTGTCCTCCAGGTCCCCACAGGAAACAGAGGACGATCTCAGTGACCCAAAGGAAGAGACTTTAATGACAGGAACGCTTATGGAGGTGGGGTTAAGGCAGTTAATAAAGATGGTGATACAGCAGGGTTTCGGAGGTGCAAGAAGCTATTTCCATCTTTAGAGCTGATGGAACAAGAAAGAAATACCCTCACAGGAATAATCAGGCCAATGCTTGCTTGACCAAACCTCTGAACGCTATGACCTGGCCAAAGTTGACATACAAAATTAACCATCACAGATGGGTAGGGAACAGGGAAGAAATACCTCAGCCTCTCTCTCTTCCCACCCTCTGATGTTCTGTTGGTGCCTCCCATTGGACAAACCCAACAGGAAGCCAGAAGTGACCTTCTCAGGGTGCCACGGTTAGTAGGTAGCAGCGCAGCGAGTCACTCCAAAACCAGCCTGACTCAAGAGCCCCCACAAAGACATGCATGCAAAGTGGGGTTCCTCACTTCAGCTCTGCCACCTCTATGGAACGGGAAGAATAATCCAGTCCACTACCATCTTGTGCCGTTGCCATGGTGACCATGTAGCACCTGGACAAAGTAGAAGTGTTGTGCACCTCAGCATAAGGTACTTTCATTATTAATGGGAGGAGAGTTCAGACAAGTCATTTCCTCCTTTACTCATGGAAAGAGGACAAAGTATTCCCTGGGGCACGTCATTGACATGCTGGCCTGGTTAGCGGCAATGAGGAAGGGAGAGGACCGTTTTCATACACTTTGAAAACAGAGACACCGTGAAGGAAAGAATACAAGGAATATAATTCTCATCTCAAAGAGAGAAATCCCAGAGGGCGATCCTTATAAAGGCAGGAGAATCACAGGGATTTTCACTCGAAGGGATAGCCAAGTGCCTTCTGTGTGCTTAAAAATAGATGCCTGGTTAAAATACATAGAGACTTTATTTTGTTTGTGAAAGAATAAATTATAGCTTTTCCCAAAGAAGAATTAACTCATTTGGAGATTATTTGAATGTGATACTGCATTCCCTTCAATTCCTTGACCATATGCATATCTGTTTTTTTTTATAGAAACAATTTTATATTCTATGTTTTCCCTCTAAATGATGTATTTTTAAAGATTTTGCATCGTATAATGTAATCTTCCCCAGTATGTTCATGGCAGAATAATATTCCATGGAGTCAAAGCACTATACTTCCCTCAGCCCTTCCCCTGTTTCTGTATACTTTGGATGTTCCTAATTTATCAATACCCAAAATATGGGCATAATGAGATCCTCTGTGCACAAAACTTGTTTTGTAGCTGTTGAGTGATTTTCTCCATATTAATCACAAGGGAATGGAAAATTTTGTAACTCTTGATTTTTTGCTAAATGGCTTTCCCAAAGACGTTGACCAATTTTCACGGCCATGGGCAAATTCTAGGAACATACCAACGTCACTGGAACCTCACCAGCTTTTGGATTTTGTTCTCTTTGCTGTTTTCATTGTTGCACAGTAGTGCCTCATGTCTCATAGTTGCAATATGGTTAGTCAAGAGTTTGTGGCTTTTGATTGGCAGAAGAGATAACATACTTCTGCCTACATTCCAAGTGGTTGACTCCAAACCCAAAATGGCGAGATTTCCCCAGCGTCTAATCTGTCTATGGACTTGAACCTTTGCAGACCTTCACCGACATCCTTCCCTTAAAGAGCAGCCCTGCTTGAACTTCAGACTTATCATTCTGGGTTCATATCATTGTGTTAGCTATTTTTAACTTAGATTATTTTTGCCAGACTCTGCGTGGGTTTTTGCTAGTGTTGTCAAGTGTTTACTGTTTTTAACTTCTCTGATACGTCTTTTAACATATAATAATTTTTTGAAATAAAGTCATATTTACATATTTACATATATGTAACTATTTATATAATATACTATGCATTATGCTTTATACATAATTGCATATATTTATGTAACATATATTGGTATAATATTTATACATATTAATTGCATACATTATTCCTCTTTCATATGGAGAATCAGTAGCAACAACACAGGGATATAAAAAGACAGCTTAAGGGAGCAGATGTAGCTCAAGTGGTTGAACACCTGCTTCCTATGTACAAGGTCCCAGGTTCGATCCCCAGTACCTCTAAAAACAACAACAACAACAACAAAAAAAAACTAACAAGTTGATTCAGAAATTCATCTGTAAGAATAAAGCACAAGAAGTGATTGGAAGAAAAAAAAGCTTATATTCCAGAAGGCCCTTCCCTATCTCAAAAGAACTTAGAAAGGCTTAGTATACAAAGCTTTTGTTTTCCTCTTACAAGCAGCCAGCAGCCAGCAGGTTATTCAGTGGTTCTCAAACTTGAGCGGGCAGCAGAACTCTCTGGAGGGACTTGTTACAACACAGATGGCTTGGGCCCCACCCAGAGTCTCCGACTAGTAGGTATGGGGCAGGGTCTGAGAATTTGCATTTCTAACTAGTTCCCAGGTGAAGCTGAGCTGCTCTGCTGGGGACCACATGGCAGCAATTGCCAGATAAACAAAGACTCAGGGATCCCTCCAACAGCTCTGAACGCCTGTGATCCCAAACTGAAACCCAAATTCCTGGACACCTTCCAATCATAGGGCCAAACAGATTGAAAATGGTTCTCACTGCCCAGAATCTGGAAACTCAGAGATGGCTAACCTTCAGAGGACTAAAGACAAAATCCTGGCAAAGTTAGAGACTCAACATTTTTCAGTGGCACTCCGGAGGATCAACTCAGAACTTCAGTAAAGCGAAATCCCTCTTCAACAGAGGTTCTCAACCCAGGCTGCACATTGGAATCACCCAGAGATCTTCCTAATCCAGGGAACAACTCATTTAAACCAAGAACCCCTAAAATAATAATAATAATAGTAATAGTAATAATAATAATGGTTAAAAATATGTGCCAGATACTCTTCTCAGCTCTTTAAATGGGTTTTGTTTTTCTTTTCTTGTCTTATACTTTTTATTTTGAAATAATTTGAACTTATAGGACACTTGCAAAAATAATACAAAACCCATACAGAGAATTCCAATATATGCTCACTTAGATACCCAGATCCACCAAGTTTAACATTTTGCCACATTTGCCATATCATTCCATCTATCCATCTATCTACCTGTCTATCCATTTTCCAAACACTTGAGTATAGACTGTATACATGGTGTTCCTTGAACACATAATGCTTCCATGTACATTTCCTAAGAGCAAGGATATTCGCGTGTATAATCACCTAAAGTACAGTTATCAAATTCAAGAAATTTAACATTGACATAAAACTCACAGTCTATATTCCAATTTTTCATACATCCCAGTAATATCCTTTTGAGCCTTTTCTCCTTCAGTTTGAGATCCAGTCCAGGATCACAGTTTGCATTTAACTATTATTGTCTCTTAAGTTGCTCTTTTCTTTTTTTCAATTGTGGACACATATATACAACATACACTTTCCCATCTCAACCACTCCTAATTTAAATGTGTATTAATCCTCACCAGAACCCTAATGAAGTAGATACTATTATTACCTCTGTTTTATGGAATTAGGAAATTGAGGCACAGAGAGGATAAGTAATTTGCTCAAGACCACAGGCTAGTTAGGGGAGAGCCGGCACTCAGCTTCAGGCACTCAGCCCCAGACTGAGCTCTTCATGCCTGGTCTCTACTGCCTTATGAAGTAGCAGCACGAGGTTCCAGATGTGGGCAAAGGGGAGATGGTTAAAATAAGGAGATCTGATTGAAAGTCCATTTAGAAAGTAGTTTGATCTCCAAATCCCCTTCCCAACTCAACAAAATTTCTCAGAACTGAAGAACATGAATATCCTGACTGAAAGTTTACTCACCAGGTGCCCATCACAATGAACATAAAGGCATTAGGGGACTTGGGTCAAAAAGATTATTCTACAATCCTCAGTGGGAAAGTGATAGAAAGACAAAGAGAGAGACCAGAATAAGCAGGTCACATAAAAAAGAATCAAGATTCAGAAACACTAGAAGATAGAATACCCTCTAGTGACGTCCTCAAAATTGTGAGGGGAAATCATTTCTGACCTAGACTTTTATACCCAGCCAAATAATCAATTAAAGGTGAAGGTAGAATAAAGACAGTTTTAGATATTCAACATGTCAAAAAATCATGTACCCTTCCTCAGGCAGCTACTATATGTAGGCTCCCCCACATCATACAGGGCATATACCTAAAAGAGAAAAGCAAGGACACAGAAAACGGGATCCAACCCAAGAGAGAGACAAAGGGAAAGTCCAGGACAATAATGAAAGGGAATCCCAAGATGACATTGTAAAATCAGGCCAGAAGACACCTGGAGAGCATTCTTCAAGAATATGAAACTGAATGAATATTTGGAGAGGCAATTTAGACTGTTAATGATAAGTACAATGGATACTAGGAAAATTAAAAAGGCAACATTAAACTCCAAGAAATATAAAGTGTTGGGTATAAATGGAAAAATAATTATAGTATACTATATGGCCCAGTCCTGAGTAGCATTTACATCATCAAAATAATTTAAATACCGAATGTTAATCTAACCAAAATACACTATTACTCTATTGTGAGTATTGGGGATTGGGAAGTACGTGTGTGTTTGGGAAGTATAGTAAATTCCAAAGAATCATTAAATAATTGAAACTCATTGCTGTTGAAGTAGGAGAAACAGGAAGAGAAAGGTCTGGTGGCTGCCGTTTCACAAAACATTCCATATAGAAATGATGGGCTCTTTAAACTGTATGCACACCTAACTTTAGCCCAGAGAGTTTTTAGATCAAGTGTGACAATCAGACCAACCAGGAAAAAAAAAGTTATTCTCCTTTAAGACTCTGATTTTGATAGTTTTGTATCTTTGTTGTCCTGCCAAGAGGAAGTGGCTTATGAAATGCATCTCTAGGTATCTAAATGAATTGCCCTATTGGATGAAATTTCTTATCAGTATTTGTCTGCATTATGGAGAAAGTCTGCCAGAACTGATGGCTGGGTTCGTAGCAGTCAATACTGAGAGGTTCTGCCTGCCAATAATCAGACCTTAGATTTAGCCAATCTTTGGGTTGCTCCTGTTGGCAGTATTGAAGTCCTCTTCATCTTCAAGGCAAGAACGGGCATCAGTCTTCCCACTTGCTAAGGCAAGTAGGCATATACCTCATTCATTTAAAAACTTAAAACCAGTGAGAATGTAAAATGGTGTCACCATTTTGGAAAACACTTTGGCAGTCTATTAAAAAATTAAACATAGATTTACTAGTCTACACAGTAATTCTATTCCTAGGAATCTACCAAACAGAAATTAGAACATATATCCACAAAAGACTTGTGCATGAATACTCAGAGCAGCATGTTTTATAATAACCAAAAGGTAGAAACAACCCAAATGTCCGTCAACTGGTAAATGGATAAACAACATTCTGTATATCCATACAATGGAATAGTATTCATCCAATAAAAGGAACAAACTACCAATGCACGTGACAACACAGATGAATCACGAAAACATTATGCTGGGGGGAGTGGATGTGGCTCAAGTGGTTGAGTGCCTGCTTCCCACATGGGAGGTCCCAGGTTCAATTCCCCACTCCAGTACCTAAAAAAAAAAAAAAAAAACACCACATTACGCTGGGTGAAAGAAGCCAATGCGAAAGACCATAGTTTGATTCCATTTATACGAAATGTTCAGAAAAGGCAAATCTATCAAGACAGAAAGCATATCAGTGGATGCTTGCAAGGGATAATGGGATTGACTGCAAATGGGCACAAGGGAACTTTTGGGCGTGATAGACATGTTTAAGAACTGGATGGTAGTGATAGCTGTACAGGTCTGTAAGTTTAATAAAATTATTGAATTGTAAACTTTCAAAAGGTGAATTTTATGGTATGTAAATTATGCCTGAAAAAAATAAACTGCTTTTTAAAAATACACTTACATATACTTTTTAATAAGAAAATTAGGAAACAAGACATCACTTTGTGTAAAATATTCTCCATTCTGATTCTCTCAGTGGTATTATGGTTTTGGCCTGAAACTCATTTGTTCCTCTTACAAAGATATTACAAGTCAGCTAGTCTGCACCTTGTTAGCAACACAAGTTTTGAGTGGGATGGGGTGTATCTTAGTTTCCTGGCTGCTAAGACAAATAACTTTCATTGGGTTGGCTTAAACAAAGGGGAATTTTGTTGGCTCACGGTTTTGAGGCAAGAAGTCCAAAATCAAGCTGTCAGCAAAGGGATGCTTACTTCCCAATGACTGTGGCATTCTGGGGCTGGCTTTTGGCATCCTTGGTTTTTCTGTCACATGGCAATGCCCATGGCAATGTCATCTTCTGCTTTCTCTTCTGTGTTCTGTTGACTTCTGGGTTCTTCCCATGTCTCTCTTTCTCTCTTTCTCTCTCTCTCTCTCTCTCTCTCTTTCCTCTGCTTATAAAGTCTCCAGTGATCCAGATTAAAGCCCAATCTGATTCAGCTGACCACACCATCCCTAAAAATAACATCATCAAAAGATTCTATTTACAATGGGTTGACACCCAGAGGAGTTGCTGTAAATGTGGGTGACTCGGCAAAGGGTACCGTGATATAAGAAAGACTAAGAGTTTAAGAGAAAGCTGGGGTCAGGGGACTAGCAGAACGTATCTACTAAGCTAGCCCCGAAGCACAGACAGCCCAGCGCTTTTATTAGCAGAGCAAGTTTTCGGTTAAGTGCAGAGAAGCACAGCTAGTGATTAATTACTCTCAAATATCACCTGGGAGTTTATTGCAAGCAAAGTTCACACCTGTTGTCTATCTTCTCCTATCCTTGAGTGTTTGCACCAGCAAGAGTTCAAACAGTGCTCTCAAGGTTTTCCTTTTGAGCAAGTGTCTGGCGTTCCAAACACTCTGTCTTTGTTCTCAAGCCAGAATTCCATGTCTCAAGGATTCTTCCCCACACAGAGGAATGGATTAAGATTAAGAATATGTTTTTCTGGGCTACATAACACAGTCTATCGTAGGATGAGATAGGGAGGGAGCAAAATAAGGAATTTACAATTATTATTTGTAATAAAATGTAAAGATGCCTTGCACTGTGAGGTTTCTCTGAAGGAGTTATGCTCATAAAATTTAATTTTGCAGTAAAAAGTTCTTTTCTTGGGGCACCTCTCAACTTTAAAGATGAATCAAGGATGGTATTACTAAGCCCCATCTAGAGAGGGTGTTGGAGTTTATAAATGTGGAATGATAACCACAAAGGCGTAAAGTTGAGAGAAATAATTCTCTCAACAATTCATGAAAGCTGGTGCCCAATATTGCATCTTAGAGAAATTATATTGCTTTAGTTTCCTAGCTGCCAAAACAAATACCATTGCAGTGGGTTGGTTTAAATGATGGGAATGTATTGGATCATGGGTTTGAGGCTAGGAGAAGTCCAAAATCAAGGTGTCATCAAGACGATGCTTTCTCCCCAGCTGTGGCATTTTGGGGCTGACTGCTGGAAATCCTTGGTCCTTGGCTCCTCTGTCACATGCGAATGCACATGGCGGCCTCTTCTGGCTTCTGCTTTCTCTTCCTACTTCTGTTGACTTTCAGCTTCTGGCTGCTCATTCATGTATCAGGGAAGACTAAACCAATGAATGGATGGATGAAGGTGTGAATGAATACTAAAGGTACACAGCCTTGGGCTTGACTAGAAAAAGACCCAGAGCCTTCACCATGAAGGGAAACCACCTACTATGCTCAAGAGCAACTGCACATGCTCTTGCAGCCTCGGACCTTGCAAGAGGACAAACATGGAACAGTGAATCACAGTGTGATATGCCCCCTGGAAATGTTTAGGATACAGACAAGCACGAAGGTCTTTGGTTAAGGGAACCCCTAAAAAGTAGGATGGAGTGTGGACTGGACAGGGACAGGACTGGAAGCAGAAAGGACCCTGGGAGAATGTTCTCCTGCCATTGTCCAGATGGGGGCACGTTAGTCAGGACTCTCCAGAGAAAGAGAAGTAGCAGGACTCATACACACACACACATACACACCACACACACCACACACACATACCACACACCACAAATACCACACACCATAAACAACACACATATATGACACACACCACACATCCCACATCCCACACACACCACATGCCACACATGACACACACCACACACACACTACACACCACCAGCACAACACAACACATACCATGCACATGACACACGGGACTCATCATAAACACCACACACACCACACACCGCACACCATAAACACCACACACATAACACATACCACACACACACACTACACACACCACACACACCACACATACCACATCCCACAAACACCACATACCACACATGACACATACCATACACATACTACATACCACCAGCAAAACACACAATACATACTGTATGACACACATGACACATCACAAACACCACCCACATGACACATCACACACACCACACACCACACACTACATACCACACATACACCACACACATCACACACACCACATCCCACACATACTACACACCACACATGACACACACTGCACATAAAACATACCACACATACACCATAAACACCACACATATATGACACACACCACACACACACACTACAACACACACAACACACATAACGCACACACCATGTCACACACCACACACATATCACACAACACGCATACCATAAACACCATACATACCACACATATTAAGAAATTTAGTTTAAGGGATTGGCTCATGGGATTGTAGGGGCTGGCAAGTCTGAAATCTATAGGTTAGAGATGTCGGTGACAGTGATGTTGAAGTCTTGAGAATGAAACCCACAGGGGAGGCCAGCAGGCTGGAAACCCAGAGAGGAGTGGATGGTACAGTCTTGAGGCAGAATTTCTTCTTTCTCTGGAAATATCAGTTCTTTGCTCTTAAGATGCCAACAGATGGGGTGAGGGTAATCACCTTTACTTAAAGTCAACTGATTATAGATACTTATCACATCTGTAAAATACCTCCACAGCAAATCTAGGCCCATGTTTGACCAACCAACTGGACACCATGACCTAATCAAGTTGACACGTAAAATTAACCTTCACAGGAGATGATGAAGGAAAGGTGACAGGGTGCACAGAAGGGGTGCATCTGAGCAGCAGATGGAGCTCCTGGTCTGCAAACAAGGGACCAGACCCCCAACTGTGGTTCATCTCTTAGTCAGTGCCTCCCTGGGCAGACTCTGTGAGAACCAACTGGCCCTCGCCCCCAGGGGACATCCCAGTTTGTCAAGGGATGTTCTCTGAGTGCCACTCTCTCTTCCTTCTCCACCAAATCTCTATTTTGAAATTTTTCAAACCTGTAGAAGAGTTGAAAGAATAGATCAATGAGCAACCATGTATCCTCCACTCAGATTCACAATTGTTTACATTTTGCATTATCTGCTTGCTCTATTTCTATTTGAACGTATTTTTGAACCATTTGAAAGTATGCTGCAGACGTCATGAGCCTACCCACTGTGGTGGTTTGAAGCTGTATGTACCCCCAGAAAAACATGTTCTTAAAACTAATCCTTTCCTGTGGGTGTGGACCCATTGTTAGTAGGACCTTTAGATGAGATTGCTTCAGTTAAGGTGGGACCTACCTCATTCAGGAGAGGTCTTAATCTTATTTCTTGAGTCTTTGATAATGAAATTCAGACAAAGAGAGAAAGCCACAGGGAACAGCCAGAAGCTGAAATTCACAGGAGACACTGCCATGTGCCTTGCCATGTGACAAGCTGAAGACCAAAGATCACCAGCAGCCAGCCCCTAAAGAGCACAGTCTTCAGGAAGAAAGCATCTTCTTGATGATGCTTTGATTTGGACTTTTTCCCAGCCTCGAACTGAGAGTCAATAAATTCCCATTGTTTAACACAACCCATTTTGTGGTATTTGCTTGAGCAGCCTAGGAAACTAAAACACCCCCTAACTGCTTCAGCTTCCATTTCCTGTAAACGAGGGCTTGTGTCCTTTTCAGTGCATCTTATTCAGAGGTACATCCTGCCCTTTTGATCCACCGTGGGTGAAGTTAAGTTTGAGCACTTGTTTAAGATGTGGCCACCAGATGTCTTCATTGTAAACGTACCTTTCTCCAACACTCCATTCTTAAGAAATCCTATTTATAACATGAGATTCCTTTTGAAAAGCATTTTTGGTGCTGATTTCATGTCTCCAATTTGCCTGAAGAAGACTAGATTTCTAACATTCTAACATTTAGCTTGCTTAAAAAGGGGAGAAAGCACCAAATCTGTGTGTATTATCCACTGTGACACCAAGATTTTTTTCCTTTTTTAAAACAACTTCATTTGTTCATTTAACAAACATTCTTTGTGTTTCCACCATATGCCATGCAAGATGCTAGTGGTGATAAAATAGTTGTCCTTCCCCTCAGTCTAACTAGGAAAAGAAATCCGTGGAACAGCTAACTCAACACAATGTGATAAGTGGTTAGGACTAAGAAATGATGGAGCAGAAAAAAGTGGGTCATTAGTCTGCCTAAGAGGAAGGGATTGACAGTTGGCTTGGGGTTTTGCAGAATTGTGGGGATGGCGAAGGGTGGGGGGAAAGCAATTTGAAAATTGAGAGTCATTAATCTAGGTTTAATATGAAAAGCTTGAAACCAGGAAACACGTATGATGTCCCCTATGGGGAGGTGGGTATCAGAGTGTCTAAGAGACCCATGGACCATTGTCCAATGTGCAGTATGATGGTTCCTCCATCCATCCGTCCAAGCTCACAGGGTTCCTCGGTACATCCAAGCTCACAGCCCCAGGAGAGGGCGATCAGGGATGAGCTGGAGGGAGAAGCTACTCCCAAAAATAAAGACCAGACTCCCGGAAATTCCATAGTTTCCCTTCATGATACATCACAGATTTGCCATCTACAACTGAACCTAAAGGTTTTAAGTCCGAGGCACTGTATTTCAAGCTTATATCCTTAACTCTTCTAGAGACAAGTTGCATTAAACGCATTACCCATGGTGTGCAATGGTCCTTGCCTTAATTTTTAAAATAAAATCTCACTCCTCAATTTTTAAGATGTCTGTCAACTTCTAGGATTGACAGCATCTGCCTGTGTTCCTTTTTCATCCCACTCACCGTTTTGGGGAAAATGATCCTTTCTCTCCCTGGCTTTGTCTTTTTAAGAGCAGATCTTCTTAAGAGTCTGCATCCAGCAATACCCCCTTTTCCTCCTCCTCCTAATTGCCTTAATTGTGCTTCTCTTGACTTTCTCTAGTACCATTTTTTTTTTTTATTCCTAAAGTGCCACCACCAGAATTGCAATAAATATTCCAGGTGTAGGGCGTGAGAACAACGGTTTCACTTGTGAGTGATGCTCCTGCTGGATAAGAATGTTGCCAGAGTGGAGAAAAGACAGTGGAATCGGCCAGCAAGCGTGTAATCTACGTTAATCACTTTCTAAATTGTATAATATAATGCATTACTTTCACGATTTAAAAAGACAAAAAATTTCAATAACCCCCAGAGAGCAATGAATCTATCCAGGGTTGTCCTACTAACCTAACTGAAGTTGAAGAATTCTTTTTGGTCTTCTCACCCAACTCTGATACCTCATTAGCAGTACATTCTCACATTAAAATGGAAAAAGGGAAAGTTCTGAGGTTTGGGTTTTTTGTATTTTTTTTTTTTTAGCCCTAAATAGGATTCAGAAATACTAATGATGTGAACATGAGAGTGACATCTGCATTCTCCACACGTGTGACACTCTTTTGCATAATCTTACAGAGCTTGTTCAGCAAATGGGGAAGCAATCAATCACCAATCAAAGAGGCAGAGAGAAGCATGAATCATGACTTGAGGTTTAAATGAGTCATTCAGGCATGCAGTGGTGCTGGTTAAGTCCAGTCGGGGCTGCTGACAGCAGAGAGTGAGGATCCCCTGTTCAATGTAATTTACAGTGCATATGACACTCTAATACACAGCCCCACCTCCAAAACAGTACCTCCCACCTTTCTAGGGGCAATTAGCCTCATCCCAACGTTAAAGGCTCAAACTTCACCATGGTGATCCTGATTTGAACCAAAAAGAAAGGCATTTGGGGAAATCTGAAGATGGACTCCTTAGTAGATGTCCTTAAGGACTTTTTCTTAATTTTGTTTAAACAATGATAATGATCTGGGTGGCTATGTTTTCAATAAAATATCCTTATTAGTTAGAGATACATTTTGAATTATATATGAATGAAATGACACAATAGCGTAAATTTACTTTAAAATGCTCAAAACGAACAAACAAAACCAGCTGAAGGGGATACAAGAAACAAGATTGGCAAAATGTTGATAAGTGGGAAAGTTCAATAATGGGTATATGAGAGGTCATTAAACAATTCTTTCTGAATTTCAATGTGTTTAAAATTTTCCATAATAAAAATTTAATAAAGACTAAAAGGATATACACCCCCAAGAACATCACCATGGAACCCAACTTTTTCTTGGATATTTTTGGTTTTTGGTTACCATTTTGATGTGAATGTGCTCCTTCCAAGCTTTTTATGATAATTTAGAGATAATTAAATCTCTATTATCTAAAATTTTTTAAAAAATGATTCAGAGGGTGTTTTGGATATTAGCAGTTTACCAAAGATACAAATGCAATATCCCTAATAACTGATACTATAGACTTGCTCGCCACACCGTGCAGATAGTAAAGCTCGTGATAATTTGTTTCTGTGGGTGATGGTCCAGTCAGGGAAGGGGCATGTACTCCCACAATCCTGGAGTGTCAAAGAACATGGACCATTTGTTCAGATTCTGTTTTCTGTATTCACAACAAGATGCTTCCAGATCATTCCCATCCTAAGAGGCATATTGGCTTGAGCTACATCTTCTTCTAGCCTCATTCATTCATTAGTAAATACTTATTGGGAATTCGCACATGCCAGTCACCATGTTGGGTGCACAAGGAGAAGAATGGCACAGTCCCAGATCATAAGCAACCCAGGAAATAAGCAATTACATCAAAGTTTGGGGGACTCTGGGGATCAGAGAAGAAATTAATCCAGCTTGGGATGGATCAGGGACAGATTCCTGAAGGAATAGATATTGAAGTTGAGCCCTGGAAGTTGAGGAGGAGTTGTATGGGAATTCTTCCAAGCAAGATAAATGGCATGTGCAATGGCTGGGAAGCAAGATGACCCCTGTCTGTGAAAGTGGCTGAAATCCACATGGCTGTAGCACAAGCGAAAAAGGGAGGCAGGGCTGGCTTCCTGGATTGTCGGCCAGTACAGTCACACAGGTCCTTGGGCTCAGAAGAGCCCCACACTTGGGACTGAGCGCTCTGCCATTCTTATCAAGAAATTCTTGTTAAGTTTATCTTTAAAGTTGTGTTTTGCGAGTGATGTCCAATGGGACAATAGGGCATGCCTTGGGGACTTGAACTCTCAGCCCCAGGGCAACCAGAAGCAAGAGTAAAGATGAAGATGAGGAGCCTGGCAGTCCATCAGGCCCCATCCCAAAAGGGAATTTCCTGTTGCCCCAGGTAGCCAGGAGCACAAAACAGCTTTCCTGATTTAGAGAAACAAAGAACTGGGTCACTTTGAAAAAAAAACAGAAGTAAGAAAAATATCAAAATTAAGTGGCAAGAGTTTGAGGAGCATTGCAGGTATGTCATCCATTTGAGAGTAGGAGAGATTCTGAATCAGGGAAAGGGGCAAAGCATACCAGGTGAGAATTGTGGTACCATTGCCCTCACAGTCTTCAGCAAGCCTGGAGGACAGGTGACACAGGAAAGCCCTGAGAATGTGGCTGGAGCTATCCACCATGACGGCCCATTTTAGCCCAGTGGCAACTCAGGAGCAATTCAGGAAATCGTCCGAGCCCTGAAGGCCAAGAGATTAAAGTGCTCCCAGAGAAACTTCTGTCCCAAGGTTGGCTGTTGGGAGTTTCCCAGCATCCACTGTGAGGAAGAGAGGGTTGCTGCAGCTGCCAACTTTCACGAAGTTCGCCACTGATGGGCGCCATATTCCTCAACGCATTCTCCAGGTAGACACAGCATGTCTATTTTGGAAAATGAAAGGATAGTACATATTTCAGAAAGGAGAACAAGAGTTTTGCATATTTTGAGGCATGATTCCCTTTTGTGGATTCCATATGATATGAGTAAGGTTAAATTCCTTTGAGCTTGTGAACAAAGGGAGATAAGACCTTAGTAGAGCAAGATAGCAGGTGGCCATGTGGTGAAGATGGGGCAGCTTGATGGCTGTGGATTCCCACTTCACAGAGTGGATACATATCTGCCTAAGCTACTCTGGCCTCAAGGTACCTGGATGGCAGACCTTTTCTAGTTCACGCTCAGTGACTTCTAGCAGGTACTCAAGTTCACATTTTCAAACAACCAAGAAAATAGGAGGGCTTTCACCTTTCTTGTGCTTTTTACATTTCTCTCCTTTGCCCTGATATTCTTCATGAAGGAAAGAGCAAAAACTCTGCAGTCCTCATTTTAAATTTAAAACCTGGGGTATGATCAAGGAAAAAAGAAAAGATTGAAGTGATATTTCTGGTTTTCACAAGTCTTAGTAAGGTAGGTACATTCTTGCAGATTTTAAAGACTAGGGTATGTGGGTGAAAAAAATGCAGCTATTTGTCAATTGCCTTGTGATTTACAAAGCACTTTCACATTCATTTTTCTCATTTAAAATGAAGGTAAAAGTTTTTTGTAAATTGAGAGATAAGAATTATGATTCCCATTTTATAAAGAGAGAATATAAAATTTGGAATGTTGAAGGAACTGGGACAGCCACCCTGGGGAGTGGCAGATGGGCAGAGGTGTGCCAGTAAAAGTTTAACAACTAGCTTTCTGGAACACAAACCAACCAACCCTGATCAGTAGTCTTTGCCCATTTCTGAGGTGTAAATATTGCCCCATGACCAATTTCAAGCTTCAAGTGATTTAACAACAGGCTCGCAAATCCCTGAAAATTTAACAATCAACTCTTGTGAGCAGAAACTACCTGGCCCCAGCATACCATCACTTGGCAGAGAACTAGAGTCCATATCCTACTTTTGCATGTTCCTTGTGCTTCCTTCCTGTGACTCCACACTGCCAGGGAAAATTTGGGAGTAATAATTTGAACCCCATTGGATTTCCAATGATTAAAAATTCCATAACTTCTTTTGTGACTTAAAGGTCCTATTTTGAAATCATTGTCAAGAAATTGACATTGGAATCAATGGGGCTCAAAGTTGGTAGGGAATTTAGCATTTGATAATGACATTGCACCCGTCGGTGTTTCTTGAGCCTTGGGATGCTTATTCTTACTTACGATTGAGAATGGGGTCATTTACTTGAGTTAAATTGTTCTTCCCTTGAGGGCTGTCAACAACACATTGGCCAAATCTACTGGCTTTGGTGGTAGACCTTGGATTCCAACACTCAGCTATATTTCTCAAATTTCTTTGAGACTCCTTGCAGCCTAGAGAGGTGGGAGGAGAGTCCCATTGGAATTGTTATCCCCATTTTATTGATGGGGAAATAAACTCAGATAGAGTAATAAATATAGCCAAGACCACACAACTCTACGTACTGTCCCAGGATTCTAATGCACACAGGTCTGACTCCAGACCCAATGCTTGTAACCCCAATTTCATCCCATCTCATTAACAACCTCAGAGGAAGGCAGATTTTCCCAATGTGTTTAAGCAACATGACTGGAAAATTCTTTGGAATCATGTAGCAGGAAGGAACCCAGGAACACCTAAAACATCCTGGGTTTAGGTTGTGGTTATTTAAATTATTCAAGACAAGGTATCCTATTTTTAAAGATTTCCAATGATTAAAAATTCCATAACTTCTTTTGTGACTTAAAGGTCCTATTTTGAAATTACCTTATTGTCAAGAAATTTTTCCTATAAAATTCATATTACCTATTTAAATATACAACAAAGTATTCATAGGTAGTAATATTATGTGATCTTTAAAAATCATGACATACATAATATGACATATATACATGTATATAATTAATATATATTTATAAACATATGATGTTCATACAAATTATTAATATATATATGTAATCCCATATCTTTAATTCTAAAGCTTTCTACAGTGATTATATGTAAGATTTAAACCATTACAACTGTCCAAAAATGCTGTAAAATGTTTCTACAGAAGGGATTACTGCCTGTTAAAAGACATAATTATTTTCAGACATAATTTTTTTGTATTATTTAAATTACATCAGCCTTCATTTAGTATGGTCTTCCTCCTTTATTTTTTTTTTCCTTATTATTAGAGAAGTTGTTGTTTACAGAATAATCATGATTAAAATACAGAATTGCCATATGCCACCTATTATTAACACCTTGTGGAACATTTGTTAAAATTAATGAAAGCACATTTTTATAATTATACTCTTAACTATAGTGAATGATTTAACTTAAGGTTCACTCTATAGTGTGGTTCCATGGATTATTTTATTTTATTTTATTCTATTACCATATATTTAACCCAACATTTCCCCTCTTAAACACATTCAGACATATATTTCAGTACTGTTAATTATATTCACAACACTGTGCTACCATCACCACCACCCATTACCTAAATATTTCCATTGTTCCAAACAGGACCTCTGTACATTTTAATCTTCAATTCTCTAGTCCCTATCCCCGCCCCATCTCCTGCTAACCTTTATTCTACCTTCTGACTCTATGAGTTTGCTCTTTCTAATTATTTGATATCAGTGAGATCATACAATACTTGTCCTTTTGTGTCTGGCTTATTTCACTCAACATGAAGTCCTGATACATGCGACAACATGGATGAACCCACATCATGTTGAGTGTTAATACATTTTTGCTATGTTAAAAAAAAAACATGTTGCAAAACATTATTAATGGTGCTTCCCAAAATGTGAAACAGTATATGGCATATATGCGACAGGTCTCCACAGGAGCGTCTGTGTCTCATCTATGTCTTGCTGGGTCTGCCAAGAATGCATGGAACTGGCCACACCTTTCCCAGGCCTTTGCTGAAGATCGTGTTTGTAGCAAGCAGGCTTGAGGGAGGAGGCAATGTCCCTTTCTGGGACAAAGAGCAAGCTTGCTTATTGCTTGTTATAAAAGTGATGAATTTCACAAGCTGTGTTCCTCTCCTCTCTAGGGCACCTCGCTGCCTGTATTTGTGTCATTTGGGTTCTCTGTGTCAGACCACGGGTCTTGGGATCAAGGGGAACTGACACACGTGCTGATGCTCTTGCTGCTTGCTGGGCTGTGAGTAATAAGTCCTTTGTCTCTGACCTAGGAGTCTTGTGTCTTCTGTCAGTGTATCAGTTTGGCATTATTTATTAATTCCAAAAATAGATACTGGATTATGCTTGTGAACTGGTCTTTTCCTCTGGGCATATTAGATTACATTGGATTCAGAGGTTTTACTTTTACTTGATTAAATAAAGATTAAGGCTTTGATTGGGCCACATCAGTAGGACATTGCATCTCTGTGGACTCACAGAGAAACCACATTGCAGAGAAGGAAGTCTGGAGTTTTTGACCTGGAGCCCTGGGAAGTAAGCACATAGAGAAGCTTGGTCGTGAGGAAAGAGAAACGGCCCAGGGAAGAGAAACAAGTTGTTTGCTTGATAATCTACAGCTGGCCTTGTGGAGCTAGCAGACAAGCTGAGCCCGGACAGAAGCAAACCCCAGGAAGAGAAGAACCCAGGAAGCTTGAACCCTAATAGAAATCTGCAGCCATTTTGCTCCAACACGTAGCCACAGACTTTGGTGAGGGACGTAACTTATGCTTTATGGCCTGGTAACTATAAGCTTCTACCCCACATAAATACTCTTTATAAAAGCCAACAGATTTCTGGCATTTTGCATCAGCACCCCTTTGGCTGATGAATACAATCAGGATCCATGAAACACCAACAGGGGTAAAATCAAATACCAAGCCTGTCACCTGGTGTGTATATGTAAATATTCACGAGCATTTATGCATCTATACACGCATGTAAAAAGACATAGCTCTCTCCACATGATCGTGTCACAAGTGATCATGGGAAGGCAGACAGATAAACAGAGACACTTATCCCTACTAAAATTTCTGAAGTCTCTTTTTTTCTTCCAACCTTTGAAAATGGTACAAATCAAATAGCATTTCTGCTAATACTACGAAAATGCTTTCAATCCAGGTTTTTCTCTCAACTTAGAGCGGCATTTACCTCCAGAACAGCACTGTGTTTGTGGGAACTATTTCCCACAAGCAATCAGTATTGTAACAAATTCCTTCTAAGAATTTCCAGGGACAATATCCCTTGGTTGGTGTCTGAATGTGACAATAAATAGCCTGATTGTGGAAAGACCCCAGAGGAGTCGTCTTTAAATGTTTATTATATTTAAAACGGACAACTGACCAAGGGTCTGACAAACAATTGTTGGGGATGACTTTAAGGAATTTAGCCAGGCTTGTTTTTGTTTTTTTGTTTTTTTATTTGTCTGCTAAGTATTTGGTCTCTTTTCATGAAAAGGAGCCTCCTGCACAACTCTATGGGGTGAGTGTGAGTAGATGTCAAGGGGTATAACATCAAGGGAGCAGCTTGGACAGTGGAACCATCTCCATCTAGGTATACTGCAGATGGACGCCACTTTTGATTCTGGCTCTTCACTTTCTCTTTTCCTAAAAGTTACACTTTTCTATCTGAATACCTTCTTTTTGTTCACAGTATGGACCGAACGATGGTCTCCTGCCCTACTCTTCTGGTTCAAGAAAGTGGAGTGAGAAAGCCAAGGGGAAGCTCACCAAGAGGATGGTGTACTGGGCCATCCCCATGGGGATCTACGGGTATGGGATAGAGAGTGCCTCATGTCCTCAAAGTAGTTGCCATCAAAGGCCCCTTAAATGAGCACAGTTTCCAGCAGAAATGAATGACAGCTGGTCCTGGGGATGAAACCAACTTGACAATTGGTTCTCTGCCCCACCTTTCACCACCTTCTCTTTAAAATAGTTCCTCCTTTGCCCTGTGGCAGATCAAAATGGTGGAAGAATAAATTGCCTCAAGCATTTTGATTGCAATAGTGATGTCCAAGCAACTTTCTTCTACAAATGTCCATATTAGACCAACTTCCAAGTCTCTTTGAAGAAGAAGGAATACATCCATTGATTAATCTAACTAAAATTCCATCACTACTTGATTTGCAGGTCTCAATTCTAGCCCAGGCTTTGGGTTCTAGGTCAAATTCTCTTATTCTGGTGACAGAGTCCACAGAAGCTCCCAGACACTGATGGGGGTACAGGACCCTTGGCCCTATGTATGGACCCTGCTCAAGGCTCTCAACTTGGCCAAAACTGTCCTGTAGTTAACACAGTGCACTAAAAACCCACACCCAGGGTCTTTAAATGCTAGAGGATTTAGATTTAATTGTACATACTGCACCAAGTGAGGCAACCTGACCGTGCCATAAAGTTGCATTGTTAGATGTTTTAGGACTCTCTTAATATACTGTGATGGTTCTAAGGTCACGTGCTTTGTAAGTGTTTAAAAATCTGGACATTTTTACATCAAAATATGAAAATAGGAATGTATTGGGATTCCACACTTTAGTGCCAACCCAGATATATAGAAGCAGCACCAAGGGCTTCCGGATGGGGAAATGGTCACCACCAACCACTTCACTGGGGGAATATTTCTGGAAAATCACCTTCAGCAGGTTATCAAAACATCTAAAAAATATTTTAGAATAATATATTTTAGAATAATGTCTCTAGAGTGAGCATTTTCTCGAGTTAACCCTAAAATAAAGGTTTCAAGAAAAGATGCTAAACTTTAATGGTGTGTCTCTCTCGGAGGTGGGATTTCTGGGTGATTTTATATTTTATATTTCTGTTTATCCTTTTATATAATTTCTAAAAGTTAGACCAGGAACACATATACTATTTTCCACCAGAATAAAAGGCATCTTTTTAAAATAAAAATTAGGTCCTCACTTTAAAGCATCTTCAGGGTAGTTTACCAGATGCCATGTTATTATTCTTTTAGTTTGATTCATAGAAGTAGCCAATGTTTTCTAAATATAAACAAAATCTCTCATAGCAGTTCTCGAACTTCCTAAATGATCAGATATTCAGGAGTTCAAATACTAGTTACCAAATTAATAAGATTCATCTATGTTAGCATCAGTATGATAAACCAAAAAAAGAGCAATAATTCATTTTAAATAATATTTGAATAAACGCATGAATAGGAAAATAGTCTTTCAATTAGCACAAAATTATGTCAGATCTCTTTTGTAAAAATAGGCTACCGTGCATGTCCTTTCTGTCTCTCGCATAAATAACCAGTTCTCTCCAAGGGATTTTGGTATTTGGATAAACATTTAAATGCACATGACACTTCTGTATTCTGGAAGAGATCACTGGCCACCAAGTTCCTTCCAAACATGCTGTTTTGAAAATTCAGTACTATTTAGATTTACAATAGTAGGTATTTGAGCTAGACTCTTCAGATGCAGGACTGCCACAAACAGGCTTTGAAAAAGAAAAGAAAAAACAGTCATCGTGCATTCATTTCTCAAGCACACTGAGAACTACTGTAATTATTTCAATGAGAAATTCCTGCAGAGTCCTCCTGCCCGCTCTTGCTTGCTTCCTCTCAGCGAGTTACAATGTGTTTCCATGGCAACTCTGTTGCTAAGGGGGACCCCGTTAAGTGCATCAGCATGTTATCGAAGGCTTTGAGACAGCGTTAGCCTGAGAGGCCAGGTTTGCTGGAAAATTTAGATTTAATTTAGGGCCATTTTCCTCCATATACTCAAGAATGAATTCGCCAGAAACTGTTATAGATTGTGCCCATGGGAGGGAGCGCTCTGGAAACTTCTTAGGATGCCCTCTGAGCTTTTATGCCCTTCGGATTACATCAGCATTCCTTTTAGGACCTTGTCACCATCCTCTTGTGACTTAAATTTTAGAATGACCAGGAAAACAATAATAGCAATTACAAACATTCCTGAGATGCCACAGGAGACTGGTTTTGTTGGATGCTTATAAACGATGAATATAAACCAAACATAAGTTGTCAGAAATAAACATCATTTTGAATCATTAATCTGAAAGATTTTAAAGAGTAAATGTTTAGAAAGTCCAAATGAAGCAAATCAAAATATTTTTGAAATTTCCCGTTCAATGTCTCTGAAATCATTATTCTGGCAAACAGACTGTAACATTTCATTTGAAATCCTGATTGGAATCCAGAATCTTCCATCAAGCCAACTTTTATTGAATTTTTTATTAGGTCTAAGTTTCACTATTGTAAGCAAACATTCCTTAAAGTGGCCCATATTTCTTGATTCCTTTTATGTCAGTTCTGAAAAATGGGGGACTGTGGTGCCTACTTAGCATCCTTTATACCACTTGTCTCTGAGCTCTGCATGGTTATGGAGAATCTTTCCAATGGAACCAAGGGTGGTTGTCCTAGTCAAAGAGGGGATGAAAACCTTTATCCAGCACCTCACTCCAGCCCAAAAGGGTGAGAGCAGTGCCTGAATCAGGAGATAGTTGAAACCCATCTTGGGATTCATTGCCTTGGAAAAGCCATGCTGAATCCAAGACTCTAACCCTACCCCAACTTTGCTTGGTGACAGGAAGGAATTCAGCGGTTCCAACCAAACTCCAAATGCAGTGCTCAATGCCTTGGCAAATCTCCACCTTGAAGGCCTGCCCTAGACCTGCATATTGAAAATCAAGAAGGCTGGAGAGGCCCCAGGATATGTGGCCACAGGCGGTTTGGTGCAAGCCTGAGCAGCTGAGGAAATTTCAAGATGGGCACAAGAATTGGGATCCACCACTCAGACACAATTTGGATCCAGAATGAACTCCACCTCTTGGGGGTTTGCTTCTCCCCCAACTCCTTCCTAACTGCTCCAGGATCCATACTTACACCTTGAATACCTCACAGGGTAAGGAAAAGTTTGGAATAGAGAAGAAAGTTAACTTTACCAACGCACTTCCCTTTAGGGTGACCAACATCCCAGTTTGCCTGGAAGTCCCATTTTCCAGGGAGGAAATACTCTGAAGGCACTTTTGGTTTTCATGGTGGTGACTACGTGCCTGGTAGAGGAGACAATTTTATCATCAGCCCTGACCTTCCTTCACAGCTAAGTCTCCTCTATTCCTGTGTGGTCAACCTTCAGTTTTCACTTAGAGCTATACCAAGATGCAGATTCAACTTGATATGCAGATATTTTACAACAACAAAAGGTGAATGCAGGTCGGAGTGAAAATGAATTGCCCCCGCATATCCCTTTTAATTCACTCCCTTCTCATATGTAAACGGAAAGCATTTTCAGTTTATTATTGTAGGAAACTTCTCTCATTTATCTATGAGAGACAAAGCCACACTTAGCTGCCATAAACATTCTGGCTGCATTGAGATAGACTCACAAGGCTTAAAAACTGGAGGCAAGATCCTTTGTTAGGACCCTTGACAGTCACCAAATCAACTTTCTCGGCTCCTTTGAAAACAAAGCATGGAAGACTGGGAGGATGGGTTTAAAAGAAAACAGAGAAAAACAAAGCATGGAAGACTGGGAGGATGGGTTTAAAAGAAAACAGAGAAAAAGGGCTGCCAGGTCCCGATGGGAGGAATGAAGACTGGGCTTGGGGAGGAGAGTGGCTGGGTCACAAGTCAGGTCTAAACAGATCATTGAACTTGCCTCTTCTGCCCTCCCTATCTCTATGTCCCCAACCTTGAAAATAAAACTAAAAATAGCAATCATTTGTCAAGCGCTGACAACGAGGTGGGCAGGCTGCCAAGTCTTATCTCACTGCATCCACACAAACCCAAAGGGCAGTTATGATCCTATTTTATACCTGAGGAAACTGGGCTTAATGAGGCCAAGTATCTCGCCTGAATGTGGAAGTGCTGGTGAGGGATGTGACTGAGCTGCAGACTCGGGTCTATCTGACTGTAAAGCTTGTGCTCCCAAGAGTGATCCCTGATCCCCATGCGACACTCTCATTATCACTCTACTTAAAAAAAAAAAAAAGAATAGATTAATGTTTGAAGGACCTATCAGCTCCAGAAGTGCTGATCCATAATAAAGGGATGTAATGCTACATAATTCCATTTCTGTCCATTATACAAATAACATAAAACAATATCAAAAATTCACTGAATATTACCCTATTATCCCATGCTCAAACAATTTATCCAGCCTTCTTGTAGTAGATTTACAGGTGTACCTCCGTTTGGACATGTTCTTGGTCTTGGTCCTCATTCTAACCCATGGCAGATAAAATCTCTTCAATATGTTACTTCAGTTAAGGTATGGCCCCACTGAATCAGGTTGGGGTTTAATCCAGATTCCTGGAGTCCTTTATAGAAAGAGGGGAAGTCAGATAGGGAGAGAAGCCACAGGGAGCAGCCAGAAGCTGGAAGTCAATGGAACCCAGAGGAGAAAGAAGACACTGCCATGTGCATTGTCATGTGATGGAAAAGCCAAGGAACCCCAAAGATTGCCAGCAGCCAGAAGATACCAACCCCTGCAGGAAGCAAACCTTCTAGTCTCTGAACCTTGAGCATAAATTCTTGTTGTTCAGCCAACCTGTTGCATGGTGTTTGTTTCAGCATGCAGGAGACTAAAACACTCCTTAAAAAAGATGCAACTCAGGGTCATATCCAGCTCCTGCATCCAGAGGTGACGTCATAAGGTGCTTAGCAACTGTACGCCACACACACACACACACACACACACACACAACCATGTTTTCTGAAGCCCCTGCCTCTAAGTGGATGTAGACAGATTCAGGGGACGGGGTGGAGTTGCAGAAGAACAAGACTCTGCCCCAAAACACATCACCAGAAAAAAAAAACAAAAAAAAACACACATCACCAGAGTGGTCCAGATGGACCACCTACCCTTCATATTGGCCAGACCCTAGGAAGAAGATTAAAAGGGAGAGTTAGAGTCTCTTCCTAAATGTTGTAGTCAGGTAAAGCCTGGATAGGTTTTTCTCAGTCTACCTCTATTTCCTTGAAGCAGAATAGAGACGGCTGCAGATACTTGAGTGTTACTTCCAAAGAACGGTGATGTCCATCTGCCCCCTCCTCTTGAATCTGGGCTGGCTTGGGCCAATTGAATGTGGTGAACATGGGGCACTGCCAGTTATAGGGCCACCTTGAAGAGGAACAGAAGCTTCTGCCTTGGCTTGGATCCCCGTGCCACCAAATAAGCAGTCTGACTACCTGGAGGCCATCATATTGTGGGGAAGCCCAAGCTAGCCACGTGAGAGGTTGTGTGGAGAGAGAGAGAGAGAGAGAGAGGTGCAGTCAATCCCCAGCCATTTGAGCCCTCATAGCTCAGCCCCAGAGACATGCTGAAGCAGAGATGAACCATGCCTGCTATGCCTTGTCCAAATCCCAGACCCAAAAAATCATGAAACATAATCATAATCAATTGTTTTAAGCCACTGGGCTTTATGGTAATTTGTTATGTAGTAATGCATGAGTGGGACTCTGCAAGATTGGTAGTAGTTTCTCAGGGATCCATCTCAGGCCCTCGTCTCCATGTGTTCTTTGTCCTCAGGACAGCTCATCCATTTCCACTTCTTTAAATTCCATTTCTGTTGCTGGTGACCCTTCCTTTTAGGTCCAGCAGTGCATTTCCATTTTCTCACTAGATCATCTCTATGCCCAAGCTTCAACAGTTGATTATTGAAGTGGTTTGCCCTGTCAACCTCCTGGAACCTGTTGATGTTGCCTTATTTGGTACAAAGGTCTTTGTGGATGTAATTAAGTCAGGGATCTTGGGGTGAGGAGATATCCTGAATTATCTAGTTGGGCCCTAATCCCATGACAAGTGTCCTGATAAAAGCCACACAGAGAAGACAGGCAGAAGAGGAGAAGGCCATGCAGAGACAGAGGAGAAACTGGAATGATGTGGCCACAAGCCAAGGAATGCTGGCAGCCACCAGAAGCTGGAAGAGACAAAGAACAGATTCTCTGCTAGAGCTTCCAGAGTGAGTGCGGCCCTGCTGGCATGTTGATTTTTGACTTCTGGCCTCCAGAGCTGTGAGAGAATAAATTTTGGTTGTTTTAGGCTACGAAGTTTGTGGAAATTTGTTATAGCAGCCACAGGAAACTAATACAATTATTCTCTTGGCTACCAGCAACACAAACTGTTTCTGGGTAACTTGAGCAGAGAGGGAATGAAGTGGGCTGTAGGACCAGGCTTGGGTAGGACCAAAAGTTGCAAAACACAGCCAAGAGGGAGCACATGTAGCTCAGTGGTTGAGCACCTGCTTCCCATGTATAAGATCCTGGGTTCAATCCCCAGTACCTCCTCAAAACAACAACAACAACAACAAACAAACAAACAAAAAAACCCACAGCCAAGACACTGAGCCTGGAACCATACCCTAATAGGCCATCACTACTGACACCATGGCTGGGTTCCAATGCACTGGGAAATATGGCTCCAGGTCACTGGACAACTGTTTATACAGAAATTCTTACAGCCATACCTCCACATTGCTCCTGTAGGAGCCAAGACCTGGGGTACAAACCTGACTGGACTGCTCTTTCACTTCCAAAGTAGGAACCTGCCTCCCATCTGTGCCGGGATTCCCACAAAATGAGATGTCACAAATCACAGGTGTTCAGTGCCTCCTCCCAAAAGATGGGACCTTTGGATGTCTTCCCCTTGATTTTTAGCACCATGTACCCAGTGACCAAGCAGAAACACAAACATAATCCTTGATTCCTCCCTCCACGTCCAGCTCACACACAAGCCCTGTTGGTCACACCTCCAAAATGGCCCCAGAAACACCTGCCTCCCTCTGTCTTTGCTTTCCTCTCTGCTTTAACTCGTACGCCTTCTTAAAATGGCAGCCAGATGAGTCCATTTAAGTTGCGAACCAAATCAAATCACTCTTCGGCTTAAATCCTTGGTGTTTTCCCACTAGACTTAGAATGAAACCCAAACATTTTGCCCTCCCCTCTTCCCCATCTGTGGTAGGATGAATTCTGTACACCAGAAAAAAAAAAAGTTCCTAATCTTAATCTATTCCTGGGGTGTAGATCCTTAATAAATAGAACCTTTTGAAGACATTATTTTTTGGTTAAGGTGTGGCCCACTTGAATGAAGTGGGGCCTTAGTCCTATTACCAGTGGCTTTTTGAAGACAAAGCCATGTGGAGGAAAAGAAGCTGGAAGTCAAGGGAACCCAGAAGAAAAAAGAGAAGACACGGTGTATTAGTCAGCCAAAGGGGTGCTAATGTGAAATACCAGAAATGGGTTGGTCTTTATAAAGGGTATTTATTTGGGGTAGAAGTCCACAGATACCAGGCCATAAAGCATAAGTTTCTTCTCTCACCAAAGTCCATTGCCATGTGTTGGAGCAAGACAGCTGCCGACATTTGTCAGGGTTCAGGCTTCTTGGGTTCCTCTCTTCCTGGGGCTGCGTTTCTCTCTGGGCTTAGCTACTCTGGTTCCTCCACAAGGTCAGCTGTAGACTATCAGGCAAACGGCTCACTTCTCTTCTCCTGGGGCCTTCTCTCCAACATCAAAACTCCAACATCAAAACTGCTACTCAAAACTGCTGCAACTCTGTTCTTTGTGATGCATTTTATATTTTCTTCCCCCACCCACCAAGAGGTGAGGCTCAATGCCCTACTGACGTGGCCCAGTCAACGCCCTAATCATAACTTAATCATGCCCAGATTAACAGATCAGTTTACAAGCATGATCCAATTATATTTTTGGAATTCGTAATTACATCAAATTGTCCAACGGCTACACACAGTTATGTGCATCACCATGTAGAAAAAACACAGACAGAAAAACACAGAACACAGACAGAGAAAAGATGCCCCTGTGACCATGGAGACAGAGATTGAGTTATGCCACAAGCCAAGGACTGCCAAGGACGGCCGACAAATGTCACAAGCCAGGAGGGAAGCATGGAACAGAATTTCCCCTACAGGTTTTGGAGGGAGCATGACTCTTCTGGCACCTTAATTCAGACATCTAGCCATGTGACAGAAAAGCCAAAGACCAACGACCAGTGGCAGCCAGCCCCAGAGCACCATAGTCTTTGGGGAGACAGAGTTGCCTTCCTGATGCCTCAGATTTGGACACCTCCTAGCCTCAAAACCGTGAGCCAATAAATTCTCATTGTTTAAGTCAATTCACTCTATGGTATTGGTTTTAGCAGCTGGGAAACTAAGGTGCTGCCTTATCTACACACTCCCCACAAGAAGCCTACCCCAGGCCTGTGGACCTCTTGCCTCAGGGCCTTTGCACATGACACTCACTCCAGCTGGAAAGCAACTGCTTCTTCTCTTTGCATGGTGGACTCTTCCACATTTCAGATGCCAGCTGAAAGGCTGCCTTTTTGGAGAACCTTTCCTTTCCACCTTCTCTAAAGTAGCTCTCACCTGTCCATCTCTATATTGATTGCCCAGTGTGAGTTCCAGAAGCAAAGGACCTGCCTGGTCTTGCTCTCTGCTGTATCCCCAGCAACTTTGCCAGTGCCTCTTTACACATTGGAATGAATAAATGAGTGGATGGATGGATGGATGGATGGATGGGTGGGTGGATGGACGGATGAACTGGCTGTTCAAAAATATTAATTTTTGTCAATGATGTGAATTTTCCTCCTGTCCATGGATAATTTAAAGGGATGGTGGAAAATTTTGACCAGAGTGGTGTAGGGTAGAGATGGCCCAACTGCCATCTGAATTTGGATGCTGTCCAAGGCACAATCTAGAATTTCCTTTTTCTTTAAACTCCATGCTTTAACTTTACTTTGGTTTCATTGCCTTTTTTCTTCTATTTGGAGCTGTATTGGTGAGTCTAGTCACAGATGACACAGCTGTGTGGTGCGTGTGACTTCAGCTCCACGCTGAAGCAGACATGAAGGAGACAAAGATGAGGGCGCTAACAGGAGCATTTGTTTTCATTTATCCTTGAAGCATTGTCCCATTCTAGAGGAATGGTGCTTCTTGGTGGTGTCACTTCTAGGAGATAATGTACACAGACTGGACATGGAAACCAGGAGATGAGAGACCTGGCCTGTGGTCCCAACCTGAAGAAAAGTCATTTAGCCTCTCTGGACCCAGTGTTCTCATTTGTGAAAAAAGAAACACGATTGTTAAGGTTTGTTTCTACTCTAAAGTTATAAAACTATGAAGTTCATCATCCTACACTAATGAAGTGGTTTTTGTGCTTGAAACCTGAGCACCCACCAGGAGAACTCACTACAAATGCACCCTTCCGTGTGTGCATTGCCCCGTTAAATTTGGGTCTCTCACACATAAGGCGTGCATAAAGACAATGCCCCATGAGCAATTCCCTCCAAGGAAGTCAGCGTGATTGGAGGAGGAAAGCTTCTCGATGATTCACTCCATCTTTGCAGAGCCACACATTAAAACTGCAAAACTTTTTACAGTTCTTTCTGATGAAAATTTTTCTGTGTTCGAAAAACGCCTTTGCCTTGATAAATATAAATTACGAGACACAATTAATCCATGCTAATGGCAAAGTCCCAGGATGTCTTTATCAATTGCAATTAATGTGCCACACTAATGAAGGATGTTTATGTGGGAGGTTGTGGGAGGTGTGGGAGGTGGGGCATATGAGAATCCCTATATTTTTTGTGTAACATTTATGTAATCTAAGTATCATTTTTAAAAAAATAAAAATATATAAAAATATAAAAAAGACGAGTGTTTTCTTGATGAATTCAGTCATCATTATAATTAATTCTGAAGTGTGGAGTAGGCACTAGAGGGGATTATTTTGAATATGGATGAAACCTGGAATTTCCTTTTTTTCTTTAAACCCCATCTATTAGCTTTATTTGGGTATAATTTCCTTTTGTTCTCCTGAAATAGAGGTGAAAATATGCCGTTGCAATGTCTTGCTTCCCATTATAAAATCACTGCTCTTTCAGTAAAATTTAATTTTTAATTTGCAGCAGAGAGAGAGGTCTTCTCTGTAGGGTAGTTTCTTCAACATCATAACAGCATTGCTGTTATCCCGCTGTCACTGGGCATGTAAGCATGCAGTTTCTTCAGCTTCTGGAACAAACTTTACCCATCCCTGTCGGGTTGACTCATTCCAGTACATTAGCTTCTCACTGAGGACAGAGAGAGGTGCTGCAAGGTTTGATCACCACGTTCTCTTTTCTTCTGGGAAGACACTGTCATCTGTGCTTCTTTTAGTGTACTAAACACCCTGAAATTGAGTCAGCTTCTAAGGAACACTTCCATATTACCTTTGACATAGCAAACATAACATTGAGGTATTCATTTGAACCTAAAACAGAAAATCTAGCTAATCTAAAGCTTAAACTATTTAGGGGTTTTCTTTCAGTCTAGAGGAAATTAGTAAAGCAGGTCAAGAAGCTGAGGATGCTGTGTAATCTTGGTCTTATCCTCAGGGCAGAAAGATGGCTGCTGCAACTCCAGCCATCACTTCCACATTCCACTCAGAAAGGAGGAGGATGCAACAGAGAAGAAGGGATAGTGTCTGTATCAAAAAAACAAAACTTTCCTAGGAACCCACAAAAGACATCCCCTTAGGTCTCACAGGCCAGAACTGTCAAAAGCAAGGCAGTCTGGCAAATTCAGCATGCTGGCTGATATATTGCTACCTCAAATGGAATCAGAGTACTTATAATAAAGAAGGAGGAGAAAATGATGGTAATTAGCCAATTAGCACCATGTGTCACACAATGATCATTTTAAAATTTCTCCTAAAGTAATGGGCTTATAAAGTAAAAACAAATTTCATAAGCTACAGCTAAGCATCAGTCTGTCTCACCACCTTATAGACATGTTAATTATAAAGTTTTTCTCCATGTGTGAAGAGGAGAGAGGTGGCAGATTACACACATTCATTTAATTTCATCTCCTCTGCAAACTGTTAAAACAACAGTAAAGCGATTTTCTTAAGGCACCAACATACAAGACAAAGAGAATGGGAGAGTAGACACAGCAAAAAATCTTGGATGTTGGAAAGCAATTGATCTTGCAAACTAAGAAAGTAGAATTCGAAACTGGCTGCGGAGAAAGCTAAGCAGCAACCTGATTTTCACTATAGAGCCCTTAAAAGACAAAGAAATTGGAAGCACCATATACCCTGGAAGTGGTAGTACAGATAGGCTTAAAGAGTAAGTAGATCTCCATTATCTTCCCCCACTCCACCCAGTTCAGGACTGCCTCTCCCACCTCAGCAGAAGACTGAAGGTTAATTCTCCGGAGAGGTAAAGCAGGAGGGTTCTGGCCTGGGGGATGCCAGCATGGCGGAGGGTGGGAGTATCATTGGGGAAAACAGGGTATTTAAAGAAGATTTGGATACTAAATACAGAGACCTTGTCAGCTCTCCTCTCCCACTTGTCTCCCAGATACTGGCAGCCAGGTCAGTAGCTTCCATGAGGAGACTGGTTTTGTACGGAATTTGTCCAGCCCAAGAGGAACCCAAAAGATGCTGACATAGGAAGATCTCCCACAAAGCCCAATCCCCATATGGGAAACATGCAATTGACAAGCCCAGACAAGTGCTTAAAGCTTCCAATCACAGATAAAAGCCTCTTTAAAAAGGAAGCTTGAAAAACCAACGGGAACAAGAAAATTAGAGGAAATGACCAAAAGCTATGAGAAGAGAGTTTTAAAAATCTCATTAATTTCCTCAGATAGATAAAAGAAGAACAGGACATTACTTTAAAAGGTTGAGGGGGCGCGGCGGGAGTCGGGGGAGAGAAGACAAAAACATCTCCTAAAATTTAATAAATATAAAAAGAAGAAACAAAAGCTCATTAGAAAGATTGGACAAGTTGATGGATCTCCCAGAAGGCATAGCAGGAAGGAGCACAGAG